>LPNX010443951.1:153845-178376 GCA_001517045.1 Pseudotsuga menziesii
TTTCATGTGTTTTGCAAGAAGTATCAGCTATCTGTGATTTTTCTTAATGCATGCGCAAAACACATTACTCATTAATGAATGATAATCTTGCTCCCTAGGGATAGGTTAGATAGTTAGTTTTATTTTTCTTGCTGTGTGTGATTTAGATGTGAGAGAGTTTAAGATGAGAGTTAAGAACGCACGCATCACATTGTGACCGCTCCTCGTATTCTATATCAATCTGCATTCTTAGATAGGCACTTGCATCTCATACTTTAATATAAAAACTAAAACATACACGGTGGACCGGGCCGCAACTGGTAAAACCTTTTTATTTTGTTACTTGACCTACGGTAGTTGGACCGTAAACCGGACGGATTCCCCATACCAAACAGTAATGGGCTAGTTGGGAACGTTTACTGGGGAGAATCCAATGCTGTTGTTGCCTGCGATTTTCCAGGCCTCAACACCGAGATAAGAAATTTGAAAGTTTTTCTTTCCAAAGATTTACCTCGATCCCATTTCCAGGCCGCCAAGTTATATGATCTATGATTAAGTTCTTGGCTGCTTTTCATAACCTCCAGAAGTTAGATCCTTGGCCAATCCATTCGGAATTTTTAGGTCTCAAAGAATTGAAATTGGGTAAATATTTTTTCACAAAGGAAAAATTCCACCAGGTGTTCTCAGAACTACAAATTCTCCATAAAACCTTCGCTCCAAGAGCTAGATTGAAAAGAAGGGGATCATGAATTCCTAACCCACCATTTCTTTTTAGTGATCTCACAATGCTCTAATTAATTAATGGAAATTATTTTTGGTTGAATTTTCCATCTTCCCATAATAATTTTCCTGTACTTACACCAATCTTATTAATAATGTTTTTTGGAGCCAACATACTTGAGGATTGAAAAATGGGAAGCCTAGGAGAGAATCGATTTAACCGGATTATTATACCTGCAGGGTTTAAAGACCGAGAACCCCATTTTTGTATTCTTTTATGAATTTTCTGAATAATATTATCCCAATCTCTGGAATCAAGAGGGTTGGTTGAAATTGCCAATCCTAATTATTTAAAACAATTACGTATTGTTGCAAAGGGAAATTCCAAGATAATTGAAATTGCATGCAACCAATGACCATGACAGTTCCAACCATAAATTTGACATTTTAATTGTTTACTTTGGCCCCTGAGACTTCCAGATAATCATTAAGAAGAGTTTTAAATGTCATTGTTATAATTTTTAATGCACCACCAAGAAGAAGGGTTTCATTTGCAAACTGTGAATGATTGAATGAGTGAACATTTTGGTCTAAATGAAGTGCATCTAGATGTCCTTCAACCCTGTCCTTCTCCAGTTGTCAACTGAAGATGTATGCCATTAGCATGTATAGGATGGAATAAATTGGGAAACCTTGTTGAAGTCCTTGAGAGGATTGGAAAAAAGAAGTATTTCTTCCCTTAACTAATGGGGCTATCTATGGAAAACTAATACATGCCTACACCCATTTGATCAACTTGGAGCTAAAATCAAGTTTATGCAGAACTTTAAATAGAAAGGAGTGTCTTACCCATTGGCCATGTTGAGTTTTATCACCATCCCCTTTTACCTTAATGTGCTGCTTGAATGAAGGGCTTCATGAACTAAAATAATGTTGTCCATAATCTGCCTATTTTCCATAAAACCCCCTTGGTTATCCGATATATCATCTTATCAAGAATACTCTTGAGTCTATTGGATAGGACCTTCATCAAAATTTTTTATAAGGCATTGCAGAGAGAAATGTGCTTGAGTCTGCTAGAGGAACTAGAATTCATTTCTTTGGGGATGAGAGCCAAAAAAGTGGAATTTGTGCCTCCTCCTATTTTTTCCTTAAATTTGGTCCAATTTAACATTTGACAAAAAATGAATTTTATTATATTCCAACAGGCCTTGTATAAATGAATAGTGAACCCATATGGCTTGGGATCCTTATCATGATCAAGACTCCAAATTGCTTCAATTATTTAAGTCTCCATTATATCCTTATAGAGATTCTCATTATATTTTTTGTGACTAAATGGGAAGTGACCTACAGGAGGTTTGAAACCATACATGAATTTGCTGAACCATATTCCATATAAACAACATGGAAGTGGTCAGAGTCATCTTGCTTTATGTCTGCAAAAGAGAAGACAACCTCTCCATTGGTGGCAATGATTTCTTTGACCTTGTTGAGGAATATTCTTTTCCGATCTTGATTATTAAAGTACTTAGTGTTTAGGTCCCCTGAAGATAGCCATAATTTTTGCAACTTCAACTTCCAATGTTCCTCTTCATCCTTTAACACTTGGATTATCGCTGTGTTTAAATGTTTTTCATGCTACAGGATGAGGGGAGTTACCTCCTTGTTCTCTAAATATTCTTGTATTTCTTTCATCTTCTCTATTATTTTTTTTTATTTTTTAATTGTTGGTGATTTGAAGGAGGCTTCTGTAATGAACCTATATCATATTTAAGGCTCACTAACTCTCTTACACAATTTTTTAAAATAAACTAGCTAAGAAGTAGGCAATTTGCAAGTTGAGTGAGTGATTAGAGTGGGGTTTATGTAATATCAACAAAGCAAGGGAAGGATACGAAATGTTTAGGTTCCTAATAACATGGTGTTGGGACCTTTTAGGTTTTGAATATCATCTCGACTGAAGTCTACTTCAATGCTTCTGGGAGTCCCAACCCGTGCCAACTAAAACCTTTACAAAACAGTCTCCAAGCAATCGTTGGATATGAGAGGGAATAAGGAAACTTATGGAAATATTTCATAGTTGTATATATCATTATTTATAGTTTTATACAGAAAAAAAAATAGTAAAAAAGGATTCTAAAGGTTGCAGTTGTAAAACTAGCTCTTAGGACAACTCATTAGTTTCATCTTCTGGATTTCCCAAATAGGTGAAGGGGGATACAAATTATCTATTTCAGACATTGGATACTTAGATAAAAAATTTAAGAACATATCATAAAAATAATGACTCGATTTAGTGACATAGAGGTCAAATTATGCATCATACAGTAAAACTAGTCAATTCTAGGTGCAAATTTAGACAAGGTTGGATTAAACCACGTAAAATTCATTCATACCGATTCAGATTGTTATGAAAATTACATAGAATAATATTAACATTAGTAAAATACATGGTAATTTGACATAACTCTCATGGATGTCTTATAGAGCCTTCTTTAGCAAGATGCATTAATACAATTCCTTGGGAAGCTACAATCACTGAAAATCTTGGAGATTCGAACCCTCGGATGTCTTCAAGAATGGGGATACTTCAGGATATGATAGGCCCACCATAAAAAATTTCATTAATGTCTGAAATCCACTATTTCCCATTCATAAATCCAACTCCATTACTTAGACAAGAAAGGAAGGTCAACTAGAACTTCAAGATTCAAATGGGAGACTCTCCAGTTCTGTAAGGGGATTCGAATTGAATTTAGGATGAATTCAATACCCGCAATAAGAATCCATTAATGGAATCACCAGATTCATGAACACATATTTAACACTATTTCTAAAGGGCACATCACCCAAATCTCACTTGAGGCACATCTCTAAACCACTGAGTAGCAAAGCTCTCAAGACAAAATTACAATGACCAAAAGTTGTGAGAGGGGTGTGATATCGCTATTTCATAGCATAATAAGGAATCAAGGTCAAATTGGATCAATAGCTGGTCTAATTCCCTTTCCCAATGTGCTCTCATGAAGGAATTATGAACTTTCTTGCTTTGTCTTCCTAGCTTTTATGACTTGCCAATTGTTTTGCTTTTCCTCCATTGGAAACTGTGCCCTATTGTTCTTGCTTTTATGACTTTCCTTTTCTCATTTTTGGAAACTATGCCCTCCTAATTTTAGGTTGACTTTCCCTTCTCCTTTTTGGAAACTACACCCTCCAAAAGTCGACTTCTTTTCATCATGACAACTTTTTTGGACTTGCCTTCTTTGTGCACTGCTTTTCCAACTGATTGAGTTTTATGCCACTTTCTATATTTTCCTGTCTTTATGGATATTTCTTTATTTTCCCATGGTTTCCATTTACAATGAAAAATCATTGGGTCCACAAGGCCCCATGCACCACCTTATCCCCTAGTACATTCACTTAGCACAATTTTTAATTAAACTCATAATAAAAATAATTTAAATATTTATAATCCTAAGTTTGGAAAATTTAAATACTATGGGTAATCACTTTATCAAAATGACCCTTATTAATTAATTAATTATTACACTAGGAATAATGGGGTTCTAAAGGACTATGGGATTCTCCGTTGTCTTATCACAAAATTTGGGGACATTACAGTCCTCCCTCCCCAAATTTGCTTGTCCTCAAGCAATTGAAATTTTGCATGATGAATATAAGCGATCCATCCAATATCATTTCCTTCAATATTCCAGTGCATATTTTTCTAGAGCATCATCTTCAAGCGCACTTATGCAGAAAAAACAATTAGGGGAAGTAGTCATGGGAAGCATATCACCACTTATATGATTCCTTAGTATATGTTTCCTCTTGACTAGCATGGGAATTTTCAACCAACTAAGCATCATGTCCATCATGCTTCTGCTGCTGTACTCTAATTACAACTATTCATGCACTCTCCCCACAGATAGATCCATTACTATCCAACCATGCATTTAGTGTTATAACCAAGTACCAATGATACCAGGATCCCAATCATCTACACAACCACAAAATGCAAGATACATCCTCCAATGCACTCTACATGTAAACCACAAATACACCCAAAGAATTATTCCCCATGTAGAAAAACTAGAACACGATATCATATAGATTAAATAATGTGAAGAAAGGTTGAATTTCTCCATCAAGCCAACATGCAAATAGTTTCTCCAAATACAAGCAATGCTAGGGTCCCATTGCTTGCATTGCATCTCCATCAGTGAGAATGCCATCCAACAAAACTCCTCAAGCAAGAGTATTCTTGGATCCCACTTCCTTAACTGCAAGTATACATATAGTCATGTCAAAGGTGGAATTCCAGGATCCCAATGCCTAGTGTGCATAATCCTAAGCATCATAAACATCATGAAGAAGCCATCACCATGGAAGGTACTATGAAGGATAGCAATAACATCGTGAAGAATGACTGGATCATGCAAGTAACATAGAAGTATTTCACCCTACAAGATAGGCCTAAACATAGAGAGGTTATCCATCACAAAATACATGTCCCCAAGGTGATTAAGAATCCAAACAAGTGTCTCCAATCTCCTAGGAAGGTTCTTATGTGCCCAATGCGCATAAGAATCAAATATGTAATCAATGAAGCTCAAGTGACAAGGGTGAAAATCCAATGTCCAACCACAAGAAGGGTAGGCATCATCCAACAAACGAGAATTCCTAGGTTTCTCACAGTAAAATTATACATTAAAATTATCTTCGAGAATGCAACTAGGAAATACAAACATGTGCTTCCTCATCCCACAAGGAAATGGAAAAACACTCAAAACATAAGATCCATGTGAACACTTCCAATGGATGAACTCTCTACCACTAGTCAAAGGGTACAAGAATCAATACAAAGATGTAGATTTCCTCCACATATGACACCTTGTGCAGGATATATGTCTCAATAACTTATCTTGGCAGCTTGTTTGCTTGGATGCCTTCCACCGATCATGAGCAGAAATATTTCTGCAAGAAGACTCCATGTGTGACATGTAATATTTCACCCAATTAATATGTGGATGAATGGAATCAAATGAAAACAATAGGTGCCTATTCTTCTCCATCCATGATTATTCCTCATATAGAGAAATCTTATGATCCCCCCAAGCATGGAACTAGTGCACAACTCCAATGGTTCAACTCTCTGCCACCGAGTCCACTTAATGGGTGCAAGTGAATGAAGGAGGCATCAAATAATGCAAGCAGATGCCTCTATTATTGTTGGGAGTGGAATGATGAATTAATCAAGTCATCATGAACACATGCGGGAGCCTCATGCTCCTCGTGTGGCACCAACAAGGAAAATCCTTTCACCCCATGTTCATCCCCAAATGATGTGGATGAATTAAATATGTGGGTTGAATAATTGTGAAGCAACCTCATATCTCTGCAATTCTCATCCATAAAACTTATGGATGCATCTTCTTCATCTCTCAATGGTCTAACTAAGGTGAGATCATCTGAATCTTCCATGGATAAGAGACTCTCTCCATGAAACAACTCAAGTTTTCTCTGGGAAAAATCAATAGCTTGGTTCTCATCAAACTTTTTTGCACATTTCTCAAGCACATGAAAAAAGGAATGCATCTCATGATCCACCATATAATGATTTTCCTACATATGATCAATAATGCAATCAACCTCGTGAGGATGTATGAAGGGTGTGTATGGGGGTAGGTGTGATATTTGCAATTTTTCATGAAGTTGATCTATCTCCATCTTGGACTCTTGGAGTGCACATTGAGTGCTCTTCAAGGAATATTGGGTGATCATCAAATCTTGTGTGAGCTTTAAAATATATTCTCCATCCTTCAAGGATTCACCATGAAACAACTCAACAAGCTCAAGCAAACTATCTCTATCAGAAAGCAAATGGAGATAATTACCTTTGATGCTTGTCATGGCCTTCTAAAACTTCTCCATGTATTCCATGGAATATTGCTCCTCCAACTTCCATTAGATATTTTTCATCAATGCATGGGTGCCAAGGAGAGTGTGTAGGTTCTCTTTGATCTTGCACTTACTCATCTTCAATGGCCCTGCAAGAAAATGAAGTTCTGGTAGATGAACCTCTTCTTCTTCCCTCTTTCTTGGATCAACTTCATGAAACTCGAGTGGTGATGTGGAAGTTTATCTTAGTTCTTTTTTACATGCTAAAAGGTCTTCATTTTCATGCTCAAGTAAACTTAAATTTGCAGAAACTTCATCAATATGGATCTCTATGTTACCTACCTAGATATGTGAGTACCCCTCAATAGATACTCCATTATAGCCGAAGCTTCCCATTAGTAGATGCTTCACAAGAACTTGAGCACCCATCAATAGTTACTCCATTATCCATATCCATAATGTCCTCTATATCTATATGATCATCAATAGAATAGGTGGTGGATTTATCATGTACACATGATGTACAACCCCCATCAATGAGGATTATCTCCTTGTTTTCTTCTAACTCACACTCCTCTTCATGGGGTGTTTATTCTCAACTACAATCACTTTGTAGTGACTTACTCTCCCCATAGTTTTCCTTGATTGAGAAACCCTAATATGAAAGTGAAATATTTTCATCCTCTAATGAACCGTTTTGTTGCAGGTAGACATGGCTGGTACAAAAATCAGAACTCTTATCATACTTGTGCTTGATATTTTCCTCTTCCTTGCTTGGAGAGATGGAGTAACTCAGTTACTCCTTGCACTGACTAGTTCAATAAGGATCCACTTGTGCATATACTTTGGTTCCCTTTGGTTCTACTAACTTGAATTATTTGAACACACTATATATCATATGTGCAGTTCTCACTTCATTTTCTTGGCATTAGGGTTCCTTGAACAACTTCTTCATCTCAAGGTAGCAGTAATATCGGAAAGAAAAGACATCCCTTATCTCTTATTTTAAAGCATAGTATTCCATGAAATACTGGAAGGATTCCTTAGATTTATTTCCACTAAACATTTGACCAACAACACTTGTATATTTTTGCAAAATGACTTCATCATAAGCTAGAAGACAGAAGTCATCAACATCATCCCTAAGGAATCTACCCGAGGAACTGCATGAGGGCTCTACATAGCCTTCTTCTTCGATCACCAAAGGCACAAACTCATAATGAAACATTTATTCAATTGAGATTCCTTTCCACAGGGGTGGAGGAAAGAGATTTGATACCACTATAATGAACCTATAAAATATTTAAGGCTCACTAACTCTCTTACACAATTTTTTTAAACAAATTAGCTAAAATGTAGGCAATTTGCAATCCGAGTGAGTGAATAGAGTGGGGTTTAGGTAATATCAAATAGGAAAGGTAAGGACACTGAACATTAAAGTTCCTAAGCACATGGTGTTGGGCCCTTTTAGGTTTCGAACATCAGCCCAATTGAATTCTACTTCCAGGATTCTAGGAATCCCAACCCGTGCCAACTAAAACCTTTACAAAATAGTCTCCAAGAAACCAGTGGCTATGAGAGGATTAAGGAGAATTAGAAAATATTTTATAGATGTATGTATCATTATTTTCAGTTTTATACAGAACATAAACAATAAAAAAATGATTCTAAAGGCCGCAATTGTAAAACTAGCTCCTAGGACAACTCACTAGTTTCATCTCTTGGGTTTCCCAAATAGGTGAATAAGGTGACAAATTCTCTATTTCAGACACTATATACTTATATAAACATGTTAATAACATATCAGAATAATAATTACTTAATTTAGTGACACAAATGTCGAATTATGCATCATACACTAAAACTAGTCAATTCTAGGTGCAAACATAAACAAGGTTGGATTAAACCATGTAAAATTCATTCATACCGATTCACATTGTTATGAAAATTATAGAGAATAATATTAACATTATTAAAAGCTATAGGAAGTTGACATAACTCCCAGGAATGGATTACATATCATTCTTTAATAAGATGCATTAATATAATTCCTTGGGAAGCTACAATCACTGAAAATCTTGGAGGTTCAAACACTCAGATGTATTCAATAATGGGGATACCTCATGATATCATAGGTACACCTCAAAAACTATCATTAATGGATGAAATCCACTAATTCCCACTCATAAATCCAACTCCATTTCTCATACAAGAAAGGAAGCTCAACTAGAACTTCAAGATTTGAATGGGAGACTCTCCAAATATGCAAGGGGATTAAAATTGACTTGAGGATGAATTCAATACCTGCAATAAGACTCCATTGATTCTAGCACCAGATTCATGAACAAATATGGAACACAATTGATACAGGGCACATCACCCAAACCTCACTTAAGGCACATCTCTCAACCACTGATTAGCAAAGCTCGCAAGACAAAATTACAATGACCAAAAGTTGTGAGAGGGGTGTGATATCATTATTTTATAGCATAATTAGGATTCAAGCTTGAATTGGATCAATAGGTGGCCCACTTCCATTTCCCAATGCACCCTCATGAAGGAATTAGGAACTTTCTTACTTTGTCTTCCTAGCTATCTCGACTTGCCAATTGTCCTGCTTTTCCTCCATTGGAAACTATGCCCTCTTGTTCTTGATTTTATGCCTTTACTTTTATCATTTTTGGAAACTGGACCCCGCTAAATTTAGGCTGAATTTCCTTTCTCCTTTTTGGAAATTTCACCGTCCAAAATTTTCTTTCTTTTCTACACTTGCCTTCTTTGTGCATTGCTTTTCTGGCTGACTACTTTTTATGCCACTTTCTACATTTTCCCTGATTTATGGATATTTATTTATTTTCCCCTAGTTTCCATTTACAATGAAAACTCATTGGGTCCACAAGGCCCCATACACCACCTTAGCCCCTAGTACATTCACTTAGCACAATTTTTAATTAAACTCATAATAAAAATAATTTAAATATTTCTAATCCTAAGTTTGACAAATTTAAATACTATGGGTAATTACTTTATCAAAATGAATCCTTATTAATAGATTTATTATTCTAGTAGGAGTCATGGGGTTCTAAAGGACTATGGGTTTATCCATGGTGAAAAAAATTGGGGACATTACAACTTTGGACAATTCTTTGAGAGCCCTATTAACATCCCTAAGTTTGGATTCCCACACATAGATGGGAGATCCATGAATGTAATTTGACCATTTGATGCTATGACATTCATGGATTATGACTCCCTTATCCATAGAGGATTAAACCATAAGGGAATAGGGTTATAGTCTTCAAAATATTCACTGTGTTAAAGAGATTGGGCAATGGTCAGAATCACTATTAACTAGAATTTTAGACATTACATTCTTGTCTTGGAAGAGAAGGTCACTACTAGCCAAGAATATGTCCATTCATGCTACTATGTGGATTTTCCTCATTCTTTTATTGGACTAGGTATAATGACCTTTGATAGACCTAACATCCATTATATCCCATTTTGAGATAAATTCTTTCGTTTTCTCTCTAAATGGGTCATGAACTTTGGTTCCTCCTCTTTTTTCACTTAGATGAAGGGTGGTGTTTAAATATCCTCCAATGATGCATTGATTATTGTGTCCTTTTCGAAGAAGTTAATTCATGGAGTTCAAGAAACGAAGCTTGTATCAGTAGATGACTGGAGAATAAACACTGATGTCAATAAGCATTTATCTATCCTCAACTTGCCTAAAGACCGTGAAGATGTATGATTTATTTTCTTCATATTCCATAAGCTTAAGATTGCTTAGATTCCATACAACGAAAATTCCCTTGGATTCCCCTTGTGATTTGGAGGAGATTGAGCAACTACTTTTCCAACTTAAGGAGCAAATGTTATGCATGATTGATTTGTAGAATTTTGTCTCTTGGATGCAAATAATATAGGGATTCTTTGAGAATTACATACTCTTCACTACTGAGATTTTTTTTGTGCTTCCTAGCCCTCTGCAATTCCAAGAGACAATCTTGATTATTTAGACTTGTGGAGGAGAGACATGCCATTACCCAGTTCTTGATGTTTTGATGATGCTGCATTACCACTAATATTGTCTTTGTCCAAAATTGATTGCGTTCCTTGCCTTATCTCTTATGCTACTTCTTCTTCACATTTTGCTTTGTTGGTGTGATGCCCATGTTGTTTTTGTGTGTTTGTGTCTTGTTCCTCACACTTGTCTTTGTGGTTCTTTTGACTCGTTCTACTACATTTGGATATTTTGGGATATTGATCAAAGTTTACTGAGAGGGAGAAAGGGCCTTTTGGAGAGTTTGGAATAATCCCAATCACCTCTTGATCCTTGGAATGAATTTATTGAGATTCCTTGAAGGGGGCACTGGAATGAGCTTGAATCCAAGTTAAGACAGGATCGATTCCCACAGTTGCTTCCAATTTTTTTTGGGGGAATCATTTTGGTCCACTATGGGAAGTTAATATTCTATACCTTGAGATGTTGGTTCTTCTGCTATTGTTGAAATAGTGCTGAAACAATCTGCATGCTGGACTGTGTGAATGGATAAGGAAACTTGAGGTTTTAAGCCTTGAGATATACCCTGAATAGTTCTTTTTAAAGGGTCCTTTTCTCTTTTGGGTCTGCCATTTCTCTTTGGGATTTTTTTCTTGTGTTTCCATCGACTTCAATTGCTTACAATCTTGAGCGAAATGCCCGTAGTTGTGGCATACTTTGCATTTAAATGGAAGATGATCATAATTTAGTTGTTGGAGATGATTCCAAGATTCGTGAGATAACATTATTTCAATTGGTAAACCCTTTTCGAGATCTAGGTCGACAAAAATTTGATCACATGTGAATTTATTTCTCTTGAGGATTGCACGATTGATGTATTTACCCAAAGAGTTTCCTATTGCGTGCAAAAAATCAACCCCCTAACATGACAAGAGGAGATGTGGGAATTTCACCCACACAAGAAAACCTGATGGGATGTCCTCTTTGGGGTCAAAATATAAGGTCCAACAGTTTAGATAGATCCCTTGAGGTCCAAGAAAATAAGGGTATTTATGGAATATTAGGTCCCAATCCTCTAGAAGCTGAGAATGGAACATAGAAAAACCCCTACTACAAGCATACAAAGATACACATCCTTTTATAAGCGGATGTTAGGATTTATCCAACCTGTTCTCCATTGTGTTCAGAAAGGGATGAAGCCTTTTAATTGACCAACTATATCTTTTTCAGTTAGAAAGTGGGTCATGTTTATGAAGGTCGTATATGGGAAAACCACCTTCAATATCTCTTCTTCTTTCTTGACAAATATTTTCCCATTTTGTTTTGCTCTAGGTTTATTAATCAAAGAGTCCAATAGATTCTGGAACAACAAGTTCTCATCAGGTTAAGGAGGGGTTGGGGGAGGGGGAGGATCCCCCTCTGAAGCCATGGATGAGAACACAATTCTGCAAAAAAACACTTGCACAGAGCCCTAGTGATCCCACTAAGAAAAATCTAGTGGGATTGGCATTATTTTTAATAATTTGTTTTGTGGAATTTCTGTCCACGGTCCATAATTTTCTTAACTGTAAAAACCTTTTCTAATTTTACTAATTCTTAAATTTCCAACCATAAAATGTTTGACAATATTTTTTAAAATATATTCAAATTTTTAAGGATTTTATATATAGTTTCTATAGAATTTTGACAATGTTTAGAGTAAAATATTTTTATCTTATGGAATCTGAGTTAATAATTTTAGAAAGAAAAATAATTTGGCTAATCATTTTTTTGAAAAAAAACCATCAAAATTTAACTTTTGGAATAAATTTCACCCCTAAAATTTCTTATAACCTTGAAATATAATAAACTTTATATTATGAACCATTTTAAAAAATTGATCCATATGTACTTCCATTGTTGTTTTTTCTTTATGTTAGAAAAGGAATATATACATATTAAAAGTATGCATAATCCTTTAATCTCTTCAAAGTTAACATGTCCTTTAATCTCTTAACATGTTGGTTGTTAACATGTCCTTTAATCTCTTCAAAGTTATAGACATATATTAAAACTTTAATTGAATATTTAAATGATCTCTCAGCTGGGAATTTTTGGCACTAGTACGAGTGCATATGAAGAAGATGAAAAAATGCGTACTTGTGTCTTATTCTAGGCATCCTCGAGTGTATGGATGGATGATAGGAATCCATTAATTATAGGAGGATGCGCTTTCTTTTGCAATCTTATGAGTACAAATATACTCTGAACCCGTAAATACTCCATTAGTTGTCTATGATGAGAAGGCAATGTAATGCTACAACTAGTGTACTTTTCGAACATTTTAATGGTGTTCAATATTGATGACAATATAAGTGAAATTCTTGTTGTAGTTAAGAGAGAATATGTCATTGTCATTTTTCATAACCTCATCAAAAATATATTTTAGTTTTTGAAATTAATCAAGGTATACATATATATCGGGTTTTGTTGTTCATCAAAACTCATCAAAGCCTACATATATCTAAGGGTTTGAAGCTTGTCAAGATAAGGTGGATAACAATATTTTTTGGTTATGATACTAGTCATCCATTTTTTGTTATGTCTTTCTCTTGGTTCTCCTCTACAAACCAAGAGTTATCACTTAAGTTTTGTCATGTCCTTTTTTCTCCAAGGAAAAAATATCACAATTCATTATTAATAACGAACCACCTTCTTTAAAGTCAGTATGACCTCAATTACATTGTGTTGTCCCATCATGAGGTATTGTTTTCATAAAAATACATTTGTTTCATAATCATGAACATCAGATCTAGTACTCATCCATTTTATCCTAGGAGGAGATGCAACAAAGCTTGTTCTGGAAAAACATGTAACCTTAAAAAAGACATCCTTCAACTTTATCAGTTCAAAATTTATCAGGAAAAAATATTGAGCCTCACAAATATCTATATTCCATCGATGATGAATCATCTGGGGACTTTGATTATTTAAAAGATAATGAGTTTTTGATCGTCGTTTGTAATAGTGTCATTTTGACACTCCCACTTTTTCCAAACACCTTCCCCAAATTGTATCCCAATCTTAGAAAGTTGATATGCAATAATGTTTCACTCTCTACACACATGGTGATAGGAGATATCATGAAATCTTGCTGCAATTCTAACTAGATCTTCATATATGGGATGTAGATAGATATTCTTTTGGAGGTATATTTAAACTCATTCATTTGATAATCAAACTGGAATCTCCATATATTTGTGGATATTTAGAAAGTGCCAATTGTAGAGCGAGATTCAATGCAAGTAATTCAACATGGTTGTTTGTGCTTTTTCCAAGTGTTGCAGAGAATTTTATCCATTCTCTATCAAAATAATAAATAATACCTCCGATCCCTCCCACAACATGCTCTCCCTAGGATGCCCCATAAATAAAAACCAATGATAAGATCTATCCACATGTTTTTCAGATATAACTATGGCATTTTATAAGTTTTGATTCGTGGGAAAGTGTCCATGATTTCCAAACTCTTACAAGCATATACCTCACTAGGGATATGGTAGTCCTAAAAAATTGCCTTATTTCAGGCCAACTAAGAGCTTCAGATCAATATAGCAGGGAGGGAGAGATAATAAGAGGATAGAGGTGAGCTATACCGGTTTTTGAAAGCTTCTTCAAGATAATTTCCAGTCCAATCATAAGTTTTTTCATGTCTTGCTCCTCTACAAACTAAGCTATTCCTCATTATTTAAGTTGTGGCTATAAATTTGCTCATTAGGTTTGTAACTCCTGCATTTTTCTATTATAAATGCAAAATGTTTATTTTGCCAGGATTTTAAGTAATATTTTTTCCTTAATCAAAATTCGTTTTGAAAATATTAACACAATATGGGAATGTTGATCAAGTTATTCCAAAGAAACTTACAAAAATAGTTTAACAAATTTTGCATAATTAGGGATTTGTAGTTCAAATTTATGGAAAAATGTCGTTAATATCTATATATCGCATTTCTAGTCTCCCATTAGCCTTACATGTGAAACCATCCTAAAGTAAAAAGACTCTCTAATATTATATATTAGGAAACTTAAATATAATATTATATATTTAAGACTATGTGAAACTATATAGGAAATATAAGTGCTAAGACTAGTTTCTAAACTTAATTGGTGATAATAAATAAATCACAATTAAATTCAAGTTGGTTAGGTAAAAAGGTTATGTAGGTAATTTGTGGGAAAAAGTCCTCCCATGGATTTAGGCCATATTATCAATATATGCATTGGATTTCCATTCTATATCTTCAGTCCATTTTTCTAGAATTGATGAGAAGTAATGGGGATTTCTAATAGACAAAGATGAAGATAAAAATTCTCCTCCTATCGAAATGGGTATTGGGCGATAATGTTGAATTTCCATTAAACCTTGACCATGTCCATTAATTGGAATAAGACAAGCCTATGTGTAAATTGATGATTAATAAAACATATTTTTTCCAAATAATGTAGAGCTTTCTTGGCATAGGATTTGCTCAGTATTTGAAAGAAGCATTCATCTTCAAGTTTCCTAGTGATTCCTCTACCATATATTGTTTCAAGCATTATAAGGAAAAGCCTATGTATTGCAGGTCATAGCGAAGGTGTTTAATGTAGAAACCTCCGCTACAACCTTCGCCAATGGTAGCGGATGTTTTAACGGAGGTCCTAACGGATAAATTTTATAACTAAACAAAAACTCGGCGACCAGATGTTTTAGCAAGCGTTTTTTAATGGTGTGTTTTGTTCAAAATAGGTGCATCTGTGTGTTTCATAACAAAATGCATCGGTCTTGTACAATGAAAAGCATATGCAGTGATGCATTTAAACATAAGAAGCATCAGAGATAACAAAATTTCAACGCCGTACCGGTGCTCATGTATCGATTTATATGCACCAGTGCTTTATTACATAAAAATGCATCGATGCAATATGTCACGTTGTATGCACCGAACACAATTTATTTTTTAGCTTTGCCGACGGGGTTAATTGGTATGAGCACACTGATGCATATAAACCAATGATATGCATAGATGCGTATAAACTAATGATATGATCCGGTGTGTATAAACCAATGATATGCACCGGTGGGAAAAACAAATGAAAGCACACCAGTGACTCCTTCTAGCAAGTGAGAATATTTATTTTAAAATTCCATCGTGCATTTAATTAAGATAAACACATTGGTGTAAATTATGAAGACGCATCGATGCGCCTAATTAGGGTGGATGCACCGGTATGCATAATTATGGTAGACACACCGGTGCGTCATCAATTACCAAAATCATTGCATATGATTCTTCGAACAATGGTTATTGACATTGCAGCCAAACATATCAATTTTAATGATTGCGTTTGTGAGTTTTATTAGTATTCGGGGGGACTCAAAATAATGTCATTAATTATAAAAAATACCACATATGATTCTTTGGACAACAACTATTGACATTGTAGTGATATATATATATATATATATATATATATATATTAATTACATTATTTATTTAAAATTGAAATATTTGTTTATAGTACAATTCATTTCAATTTTAATTATTGGGATTGTTTAGATTAATTTCTTATATCATAGATGCAAACATCTATTGTAATATTTAATCATCCATACATTTAATTACCAGTGTATCGTTTCACATTTAACATTTGACAATAACATTGAAGAATGCAATTTAACAATTACAAAAAAATCATACAATATTAACACCGCCTTTGTTATACAAAATAAGACAACATAGAGATAACAAAAATCAAAATGTCAACATGCAAGTAATTGTTGAACATATTTGTAACCTGTCGTTTTTCAATTCGGACAGTATGTCCAATGCAAATCTTTGTAGATTTTTAAGACATATACATTGTTGATGATATGAATCTGTATCCTGCACTTCTAGGGACTGGGCTATTTCCAATCAAACGATTATTATTATACAAAATGTTTGATTTTTACAAACAATTATTTCAAAATATGCAACAAGCTATAACAACTTACATGAACATCGAAATTAAATATGGATCATCATTCTTTGTTAGAACTGTTATAGGTACTCGATCCACTTGCATCAATTGGTTTATTTGGATGAATGTTTTGTTTATTGGATCGGTTGTTTTCCTCTTGTTTAGATAGCGTCCGCAAACATAAAAATAAAGTGCACTAAGTGTATCTACATTGCCGTAAATAATGAAAAATAAAATAGATATATACATGAATGTAAATTGAGAGTGGCATATCTACATAGTAATAATTGAGTCATGAATGATACACATTCTTTCAAAACCATATCCCATGCCTTCCATCAACAAGTATTCTATTGGCTCCACTCCATAATTTGTTTCTTGCAAATTTTATGCCCTGTCACAATTAATCATAGATTTGATATAAATGACTTTTTTAATTATAAAATGAGAGAAGTAAAACAATATAGATATTACAAAATCTACAATTAATCTTTGATACGCCAACGTATTCTCACAACCCTTGCTTAACCCAATGTTAATAAATTAATCTGATGTTTCCTCTTTGTATGTTAACACCTGTTTGAAGACATCCAATGATTGGCAGTGAAAAAAACAAAAACAAATATATCAAATCACAACCACTACATAATCATAATTTTTTATAAGGAAATCACAAATACTCACAAACTTTGTTATCGACCCCTTTCTTCCTTGCTATCTTGTCTTGTGTACTGATTGGGTTCCATTTTGTTTTCTTATATGCATTAATAAAACAAATTAAAAATGAATATTTAATGTTGAATTAATTAATGAGATTTACAAAATCCTAAGAATCAATTATTTCATACATTTGAAGCACGTTATTGTTGAGATGGATCCTCCTGCGATGAAATTATATCTATTTCCTTGACCATCTCCTTGTACATTTTTTTGGACACCCATACTGCCACATTTCACATATCACCTCGTTCATCCTTTTGGATTCTCATAATATTCCTTGAAATGTAAAATGACTTCATTGAACAATTTTTTCTGTTGCTATAAAAAATAAATAATATAACAAAATTAAAATTATTAAGGGAATGCCGCTTTGTAGTAGTTATATATACATATTCTACATAAACATGTTTAGGAATATTACATTTTCAATGATTTTTTGTTTTTCTTGTATGTTTTTTCTATTGCAAGTATGATAGGTATCATTGACCATTGCATTGGGAACACCTCTTGTAGTTTACATATGATCTGATTTTTCAAATCATTTGATTGGTTTTTGTATTGTAAGTGAAAATTACGTATCTATGTTCTTTCCACTATATCCCTTATAGTATTATAAAATTATTTTCCCCTTCTATTAACTTCCAACACCACTCCAGGTGAGCTAAGGACCAATTGATCATCATTTGCATCTTCCATAATTTTTTTCTTTTGATGATGACATTGATTTTGTTGCTATCAGTCCCTGCAAAACATTCAACATATGTGTATTAGATTATTTGAAACATATTAGTGAATAATCATAACTACATTATACTCAAGTTTGAACAAAGAATTCACCCGATTCATCCCTCTACAACCTTTCCATCAATGTTTTATGCTCTTATGGACTTAGATTGGTAAAAATCTTATCAAGCTTCCTCATTTTTTGGCTCTCCATTTCACACATTAAAGAATACATATTAGTAAAATTTAGAAATAATTCAAATTAATTAAATTAAATACATAAATTAATTAGAACTGCTTTCCTTCTTTGTAATCCTCGACGTTATTCCATCGTGTTGACTAAAGTTTTTGTTCATTGAACTCATACCATGCATTTTATCAATAAACAACCCGGAGCATTAAATACAGAAGCTATAAATATATTATCCAAACAAATTACACACCTTCAAAATAGAAAACAAGTCTGAAATCAATGTGTTTTATAAAATCAAATGCACTGGTGCATATATAGACATAGACCAATTGGTGCGTTGAAACAACAAAGACACCCTGATACGTTATATGAACACAAGTGCACCGTGAAAAATTGAAAAATATTTATCATTTAATGGACATAAAAAAAATAATTTTATTCCATTATCGATGCTTTTTTTGTATAAACTCACCGATAACAGACAACTGAAAATGAAAAAAAATGAAAAAAAATGTGTTGAATGTCATTAGCGATGCACCATAACTATACGTGAACCTGTGCATTTTGGAAAACCAACACTGATTTTGACACATTCATTGTTTTCAAAAAAGGAAAACAAAAAACTTTTGAGGGCTGACATGGTTACAATTTCAATCCAAATAATGGACCCATCTCACCCTAATATTTCAATATATATTCATAAATTCAACAAATCTAAAATCCCTAAAATGTGAGCTTGTAATCTTGTGAAACTATTAGAGCGATTTAAACCCTAATGTAAAATTTTGCAGCCACAACAAATAGAAAGAAGCACAAAGAAGAGAAAGGTTGCAACATTAAAGGTACATATGACTATTTTTCTTCTTCTAAATCTATGTAATTTCTTAATAAGATAATAAGATCAACAATAATTTTTACATGAAATTTTTACTATGCAGGGTTTTGTTTCATTCACCATACCTGAAAAATTTAAATCTTTAGAATAATATAGTTGCTCCAAACACTTTCTATGTAAGCCTTTGTTCCAAAGCTCTCCCTTGAAATTATTGGCAAAAAAATGAATTAATGTTTAGGTTTTTTCCTTTTAAACACACTTTCGAATTACTTTTTTGAGCTTAAAATTGCCACCATTTTTCAGTTTAGGGTAAAAATAGCTTGTGCATTTTTTTTTTAAATTTTGAACTTTTGGAAGTTCGATGCACCTGTGTCCATGACACATCGATGCGTTACTTTATAAATTGCACTGATTCCACACAAATTTAAAACTATGATCACTTGGTGCACATATACTTATGACGTGCATTGGTGCACTTTCATTTAATAAATGCACTATAGTGTAATCTGCCATAAAAATGCATGTATAAATATTTGCTACCAAATGTAGTGGATATTTTCTACCGTGGGAGCTTTTGCAGAGGATCTTTCACGGTGCGTTTATCATTGTTACGCACTGACATCTGGATACTATATTTTTTTTCTCACTGGTGCACGTATACATGTAACGCACCTTTGCGATTGTGTTTATGAAATACGCCATTTTGAATAATTGTGTATAATGCATGTATAAACATATGCTACCAAATGTAGCATATATTTTCTTTTGAGCAGTATTTTGTGGAGATTCTTTCACGGTGCGTTTATCGTTGTTGAGCATTGGTGCGTTTACTCTGTTCAAGCGTACTAGTGTGTGTATATTGGAATAAACACATCGCTAAATTTTTTTAATGTTGAGTTTTTGTGGTTGGACACTTAAAACTATATATTCATCTCAATTTTTTTTATTCAATGACACCAATTGCAACATTTCATAGTATGTATATGTTGCTTAAACTCACATTGTTATTACAAAATGTTTTCCAAACTATATTGGAATTTATATTGGAATATAGTTCTTGAAAAAAAAATAGGATTGTAGAGACATATATTGATTGTTGATTTGGCTCAAAGGTAGGGAGACAAATTTTTAGTATTGTTGCTGCTGCAACATCTACTTCAAAAAAATTTCATGTTTTAGGGCCCCCTTTGTTTTCTAGTTTCTAAGCCTACCTAAACTACCTTTTCCTTCTAGGGACCTTTCCCCTAACTTAGTTTTGTTCACAAATCAGAAAAATATCTTAAGATGAAACTCAATTTCTCCACCTGCCGTATCGGATAAACCCATTAAATTGAGCTGACATACCGGAGGAGCTACCCTTTAAGCCTGCCGATCCTTTACATTCTTTTTTCCTTTTGAAAAAATCACGCGAGTTTTTCGATTCATTGCTTAAACTTTGGTCTTTGGAGTAAATGTTATCGGATAAATATTTCAAGTTTCGTTCCGAGGGCTTGTTGACAGACTCTCTGATGCATCGGGTCGTCTTGTCGAAGCTCGTTGATGGCATCTAGAGAAGTTTTATTTCCTTATCCGCCCATCATTTTAGAAACTTTCAATAAGTTTTCTAAAGGGCCACTTCGGGAGTCTTGGCCAATGTTGTCAAGTGCCACGTTTGTTTGCAATCGATATCTTCCCAAAGTCCCAACTGAGACCGCACTGATGAATGAGTTTTAGCCACCAAAGGAGTTTAAGTCCTTGTCACTGCGGGAGCCTAATATCTTCCCGAAAAGGAAAGTTTGTGTTTACCCAATGAATGACGAATTGCTTCCTGTTTTCTACCTGATACTGTCGATTGCACTTATAATTGGTTGCCGATGTGGTGGCTTACTGATGAAGACTTGTAATGATTGGTGCCAACAGTGTTTCACTCTTGGGCCATTAATTAACTGTCTCACACTTATGCCTATTTAATACATCAGGGGGTTGTATTACGGTCATTGATTTGTCCATTAGAGATTTTGTTGACGTTGTTGTGTGGATTTCCTCGGCTACACGAAGTTTGAACTCACCATTAGCCAGTATGCTTTCGCCAGGTAGGATTTGAATCATTTGCACATTTAAATTTGACGTTCTTAAGGGGAAGATTGTTCTAGTCTTATGGGATTATGTTTTCCCGCCCTAGGAAATTATTTATTCCCTAATACCATATAGGTTTGTCTTTCATCTTAGGTTTTGAGGATTGTCTCTCCTACATAGCAAACTCTAGTTGCTTTGCTCCTTGCTAGCAAGGCCATTGAGGTTCCCTACCTACCACGCGCCACTCGTCCCCTCTGCCTCGCCATGGGGGATCTTCTGTTAGTTTGTTCTAGTAGCAGGGTCGTGGTGAGACGAGCATTTCATCATTTGCACCACCCCCTGTACATTTTATCAAGGCGGAAGCATAAATTATATCACCATTGGGTAGGGTAGGTCGGGGAAGTTTCCTGGCCCTAAGCTCTTTGTTAAAATCACCATTCTTAAGGTTTGAGCCACAGAAGCCAGGGTTATCTTTGTTTTTATTGAATGTTTGACAACCCCTTCTATTCAAATTTGTCCAGCTGAGTTTGTTTGGGATTTTTATCTGCTTAGGGCCATGTTAAAATCACCTTTTCGTAAGGATTGTGAGTCATGGTTTGTCTCCATTTGATTCCATACAGAAAAACCCTACCACTCTGAGTTGGGAGATTTACCCGATAGGGAAGTTGTGTAGTGAAAATTTAGACGAAAGCTTGAGGCTTGTTGCTAAGGTCTTTTCCGTTGTATCTTTTTTTGACTTGGGTGGGTAGCCAGAGGTTTTTCTCCCTGGTGTCACGAAGTGTATTGAAATGTTTCAGGATGACATGGTAAGGCTCGTTGGTTTAATATGACCTCATGTTGTTTTTGGTTGTTTTCAATCTCAGATACAGTATTTATATTTATCTAACATGCATATTAGGAGATTGAAATGGATCTAAGACATTGTTTTATGGTTTTGAAAGCCTCAATTTTTGTATAGCACCATGCCTAAAAAAGGAAAGAAGAAGGTCCATACTATGGGGGACGATCTAGAGGAAATCATAACAAAGCTGGAGATTATCTATGAATATACTAAACCCTTCACAGGAGTCGAGCCAAAGTTCATATGGGGTCAAATCTATCAAATGATCAAGGACCAGGTTGTCCCAGACACCAGTTTATAAGACATACCAATATATGCAAACATAAAGAAGTCATTTATCATGAAGGTGTCTACCCATCCCGAAATTTTCCCATGTGCTGAAGTAATCGGTTGGATTCTTCCAGGGGAAGATATAACTAATATGATCTTGTCAAACATTAATGGACAAGGTTTTGCTGCCTACAACCATACATATATAGCTCAATCATGTAAGCTACCTACACCTTAGATCTATTTGACAGAACAATGGATGAAGGAGCTAGACTTGGATGTTTTTGATTGTGTAAAGCAAATGATAGTTCATGGGAAGTAGTTCTGCGCAAAGCCTTTTGGAGAATATGAAACTGCAAACTTACGTACCCCATACCGGCTCTTAGCTTTGATGTTAAACCAGATTTTCAGCCGAGCGAATGGAAAGTTTTATAAGATAAGCTAGGTACTAGTGATATATTTTGTAGCTACAAGGGGTACCATATTCAACTGGGCTGATATAGTAGAAAACATTTTATCATCATGTATAAGTGCTACACTTGGGGGTTTAACAAAGAGGAAGTTAGATTTCTATATGAGCTCTTTCTTGATTGATTTCATATCACTAAATTGCAAATGGGATAAGAAAAAGACCCTTGTATATTCTGCATATCACATTTTCTGGGCACACAAATACTATAGTTTCTACAAGAGAATTTGTGAATACTTCCTAATGCCAATTTACAAGTTAATATTCCTCATAGAATGCAATTGCATGTCTGAAAAGACATTGGATATAGTGAGAGAAAATGGGCATTATTACCTCTTAGAAGAAGGTCTGTACTTAAGAATGTTTGGGGGATCTAAAGCCCCTTCTTTGTTACCGAAGTATGCTACTGAATACGTTGTTCATAACAGGTGGTAAGATAAGTTTACATAGACGGGATTGGTAATTTCTTATTTGACATGAAAAATGATGTATACCCACCACTGCCTTTCTGCATAGGTAATTACAAGTTTACTAGAGTAAAACGTGCACCAGAGTTTTTGAAGGAATTATAATACTTTCAGTTTGGAAAAAAAAGTTTTCACATGAATGATTCAGAGGATAATATTGCAAATTATTGTTCGTCAGTAGGAGTGCGTTTTGAATACACAAATTTTTGGGATAAAGGTGAGGAGATATTCTGTAACGCCTGCAACATGACAACCTTAAGAAGAAGATTTAAGAATAAAATAACAACTGTGGGAGGCAAAGGAAGCAGTAGTGGTACTGCTGAACAACAAAAGAAAGAAGAAGAAGCTACAAATAAAAGGGAAGAAGAAGCCCACATATTGTTATAGGAAGCAAAGAAGCGATTGGCAGAGGAGGCACAATGACAGAAGGAAGAAGAATAACAGAGGCGATAGGAAGAAGAAGAGCATAAACTATGGGAGGAGAGTGAAAGAATAAAAAGGAAAGCAGATGACCAAGTAAGGGAAGTAGCAAAAAAATCAGTAGAGGAACTTAGCAGAAAGAGGAGGAAGACCCAGATAAGGAAAACCTGGAGTAGGGACAGGTCCATGAAAATATCATGGATTCATTTGTCCCTTGAAGTAAAGGTTGGAATCCACTTTACTCTCAGTAAAACCTAGAGCCATCAGTAAGATGTCCATCTCGTCATATCATGTCGAACCTCAGGATCTTCTGCTGTCACTCCCTCTGAAGTGGAGCATCATTCTCACTCTAGCTATTGTACTCTATGTATTGAAACATTATATACTAGAGTGACAAGTAGCCTCCTCTGCCACTAATATTCTATGTATCCATCTAGGGTCACTAGATACCAAGATCCTCTATCTTGAACCTTTTCAAAAGTTTTTCTCGCTCCCATCTGTGAGCTTGTCATCATCTATAGGATTTAATCTTCAACCTTGTAGCAAAGGTTAAGATCTTCCAAGCTCCTAATTTATGTGTTATCCCATGGGTGCCTTCTGATCTCATACAAGGCCTTCTTTAATTTGCACACATGAGTCTGACAGTCACATGTCTCGAATTATAGTGGCTGCAAATGTCTCTTCATAGTCTATACCTTCTTTCTGTGAGATGCCTCATGCTATAGATCTTGCCTTCTATCCCATGATGTTTCCGTCTACTACATGCTGGATATAATCATGCAACCATTTTTTCCAAAACAACATTCATCCATATCTCATGGAACTTTCTAGATTCCTTCCATTTCTACCATGAAATCATTGAGATTGTGCACTAATCCAATATGTCAGCAAAGAGGTTTCATTCTAGATAAGTAGCAATGGAGAGTTGTATAGCACCATGAGCTACT
>LPNX010443951.1:178396-197169 GCA_001517045.1 Pseudotsuga menziesii
TTTTCATTAATGCAAACATTCTATCATGCATAACACATCAACTGAAAATAAACAAATGCATAACCAAATAATATCATGGAATGACAATTGAATACTTATCTTTATTCGTTTCGTGGGTAGACTTCTTCTTAAGCTTTCTACTTCATCATATTCTTCATTCATGACATCATCATTTCTTATCCAAATGCTAAGATGGATAAGAGGTTGTTCAAGAATTGAGTCCTTCATGTTCCTCATCGCTTGAGGGATCTTCTTTGAATCGTGAGAGCTAGACCTTCAGTTGCTCCCATCTTATTTCCTCTTATTATGAGTCAAGCTTCTTCTTGTGTGCACTCTTCCCATAGTTTGCTGAAGGTAATCACTTCCTTCTAGCAAACATTCCTCGAATGAATGAATCCCATGATTATGGGAGGCCATTCAAGGTGGTTATAACAATATCTTATTCTTCTTCAATTGCTTCATCACAGCATTGAACATGTCCTTTTGGTGTCTTCAGAGATGACACATGAGGGATGAGATGATCTTTAATAGAATCTGCAATGATTCTCTTGGCTCTAGCCTTAGCCTCATCTCCCTCTGGCTCTTATAACTTCTTTACTGAAATACTGATCTAAGTCAATTTCTTCCGATTTATATTCTTCCCTTCAAAATAGCTTGGTCAAGGAATCAAACATCTCTTTAGGTGATTTAGGGAAGAAAATTGAGGTATAAGGTGATCCTCTTAGCCTTGACCAAGTTCTTCTTATGTAAGTCTTTAGCCTCATATCCCTATGGAACTGGAACCTCTCCACTTATGTAGGTGTCTAATTCATTTTCTTCAAGAACCAGTGAGATTTCATACTTCCCTTCTTGGAATTTGTCAGATTCACTAAGCTTGTCATCAAGCTAGTGTGATTATTCATTTTTAAATGAGAACCTCAAATGTAAATAGCAAAAATTTAGATCTTATCGATTTGAGGTGTCCATCCCGGTTCCGAAGCTGGCTGATCCAGGGTTTCTTAGAGAAACCCTAATTTTAAAAACTTGGAATCTTTTAGATCTGATTGGATAGAAATATGGGCCTCTTTAAGGTGAGATATCAAATGTACTCATTTTCTGAAAACAGTGGAGGGAAGCTCCTGGAACAGGAAGCCCTAGTTTTCCAATTTCTTCTACAAAAATATTTGATATTGTTTCTGTAGTATATATGAAAGTACTACTCCCGTATGTATGATATTTTGTACTGAGGTATCCTCATCTATCCTATTTACAACACCATAGGGTTGAGAATAATTGGTTTCACCAATTGGGACTTATGAGAGTTTTCCCAAGGTGACTTGTTTCAATACTATTCAACATAGTGAACTTGTACATACTTCCACGTGTCACTGTTTCATCTTCAAGGTGTGAAACTTTTACCACATAAATTAAATTCTATTTTCTATCTGGAACATCTTATGAAATTTGATTTGGACTTTCGTATCCTGATATATAGCAATTCTCCCAAGGTGTCCTGTTTAGGGATGAAACTTGAGATATGATGGAACCCTAATTTGGAGGAATCATATCTCCCAGAATATAGTGAATCTGAGTCTAAAATTTTTACACAGGATACATCAAGAATTTATCTTCAGCCTATAAACATGTCGACTCCTGATCCTTCTCCAATATTGATATAGAGCGAATGTACCAAAAATAGTAGTTTTAGTATTTTAGGGTTTCCAGGTCCAGGATCAAATTAGGGTTTGACTTTCCTAGAGTTTTACCCAACCAAAAATTTCAATATTGGTCTCTAAATTTTGATTTTGAGGAGGAGATAAATCCTATGCTGGGCTCACTCAAAAATTCTTTTTTTGTGAAAATCCCTAATTTCCTGCAGTAGTGATAGGTCAAAAACTAAAAATGCTCGGAATCAAATTCTACTTTGACAGAAAGATATGCCCTTCAATGGAGAGTTATCATGGCATCCTTTTACTAATGACCTATGTTGAGATACCCAGAAAGTAATAATCTCTAGCTTCTGCAGCTGCATAGTGTCTTCTTCTCAGGTTAGCTCTGATACCATGTTAGATTTTTATCATTTAATCAATATCATCTAGGATCTTATCTGAGAGAATAACATGCACATCAATAATCTCAAGAGACAAGAGACACAAAGAGTTTTCCTCAGGGAAACCATAAAGGAGAAAACCCTGCAACTTCCTCATAGATAGAATGAGCACTAGTAGCAAAAGTAAAACTCAAAAACACAAAGATGATCTCCGACAACTGTTGTCTCTCTCACTTGTTCCATCTCCTCCTCTCTCACTCATGCACTACAGTTGAGTGAATGTATGTTACAAATAGAGAGGATCACTCTCTATTTATACTAGTTTCTGACTTGACAATTACTTACGAGGGTCAAATTCACTAGGAGAGTCTAATAAACCTAGTGCCCCTCAACTGTGGGGACTTTCCCCCCCGATCAACAAATGAGGGTTAACCTCTATGAATTAACATGAATTGATTACATTAATGATTCTCCCGATAGGAACATCGGGGTACAATGAAATACACTACATAATATATACAAGTGAGTACATTTAGAAGTTACAAATACATCAACAAGTCTAACCTTGAACAAAATACCAACAGTAGTAACAAAGGATTTACAATAACTAACTAAGGGATCCCAACCCGTGAGAAGACCACCCCAGAGACCATTAGACTCCATGGCACAAAATTCCCAACTAGGTCTAATTTTTGCAAAAAGGAGAAGTGCTTGCACATGGTCACACATAGTTTCATGAAAAAATATCATATCAAGTCTTAAATCCGTAAGAAGAGACCTGAGATATTTTTGTTTGGTGAGCCCTCCAAAACCAAGAATTTTCAGGGTGAGAAGTTTCATTAAGAACTTGGGCGAGAGGGTGACACTGCTCTAAGCACCCTAAGGGGGGAAAGATGGTGATGGGATTGACCAGCCCTAGCTTCCTCCTTTATCCTGGCTAATAGAGGAATGTAGTGGTCAATACTCCCTCCTCCGCCTGATACCTTGTAAGCTTAGGTTTTTTGGCTCTCTGAATGGTTAGATTCTCGTTTCTAATAGAATCCAAAGGAAGGGTAGATGGAGAGAGAGGGGTCTTGTCTAAAAATATCGCAATAGATTTAAGGAGGAGTGAGGCTATAAACATGGGGGAGTCTCGAGGACTTGCAATTGGAACAACAAAGACGGGAGATGACGAAGGGACTTCCCCCGATAGAGGAGGAAAGTCCTCCAGAGAGAAGAGTGGTGTTACAGAAACCTCCCCTATGACTCCCCAAGATCTAAGCCCAGCTCAATAGCTGGTAAAGAACAATCGACCCCAGTAATGACATACCTAGAGGTGCTAGAAAAATAACTAGGTACAAGAGTCGATAAACTACTGCATCAAGCTACTCTTTCTACTTCAACAATAAAATCCAGCTCTCCTTTAGTCACGATATTCACAATGAGAAGGCGAGACTGAGCTGTACATACCTACAAGTGTTAGTGTGGATAGAGCCTCCAAAATAAGGTCAGAGAGAAGATGATTGCTATCAATATTTGCGACCTTATATGTACTTCCCGACTTCAGAGAAGAGTCGTGGAGCAAGGAGGACAATTTGTGCCCGAGGTGCTTAGTCTCATGGTAGAAATGACAATGAAAGGGGACATTTAAATAGTCAAGCTTTTGAATATGAACTGTGTCATTGCAGTGAATATCTATGTCTGGCAGAAAACCATATGATACATCCAATTCGACCAAAACACGCGCCATGCGATTATCAAAGGTGTGTAGAAATATTTCCTCCACGACCACAAATATTCCCAAGTAGTTCGATATACCAATAAGAACGTTGCTTCTCCAGAGAGGTAAGGGTAAGGATAGGAGAAAAACCCACAAATGTTGCTTCTCCACCTTTTCATGAAGGGGGTTGAATCCCGCATAGCATCGACTCAATACCAAAGAGACATTGCGAATGGTCCAGAGTGAATAAAGTATCATGGTATCATATTTAACATCAAGAAGTAGAAAGACGACTCACCATTAGTATGTAATATAGTAACGGCTTCCAGGGCATAGTTACCCATTCCAAATAGGCATCCTTATCCATCTTGTAGTACTTGATCCTGCAAACCAGAGATCTACTCCATAGGCCCTCAACCTTGTCCATGTAAACATCCAGACCAAGGACAAAACTGTTGTCACGTCCCCTCCCATCCACTAGAGAGAGAACACAACCGTAGTGCTTCTAATCCAGGAAATATATCCCCATGAGCGTAAAATAAAAATTCATTGAAATAAAACATACACAGATGCATAAAAATTGCAGTTATACAACGGAAGCAATTCATCCATTCAACCCATTAGATATGTTCATCATTTTTCATTAAGCAACAATTACAATTGTAGAGATAAAAATAGACAAGAATACTTATCTTGAAAGAATCTTGTCCTGCAACCAGCTACGTTCCTGCAACATTCCACTCAACCACAGGCTAGTGTGCTCATCAATCTCTCAGCAACAATGCCACCCCCAAGCTGGCAATGATTCCCACAAGGAATAAGGGAACAATAGCAGGCTCACACATAGCCAAAGGTATATCAAAATTCAGCCAAGCCAAATAGAGTTGGGTTTATCAGGATGCTAGGGAGGTGCAAGGATGAATTTCTAAGCTAGTGAGCTCAATCACAGAGATATGGACACCTGCACTAGATTTGGCTTGACGTCTAAACATCTACACACCCAACACAAGGAAGCATCCCCTTCTCTGCTACGTAGTCCCTCAGGATATGCCTTCCATCCCAGTGCTATTCAGGATGTGCAAAGAAGAAAAAAACTCTAGATCTATCTGTGAGGTTCCTCCATACACTAGGTTTATCAAACTCGTTCAAACCCAATTCCACTCCCAACTAGTTCAGGTCAAATCAAAATATGCACACACAACAAAATACAAAATTCTAGGTTGAAGAAAAATGATTTTGGCAACAAAACAAATTACCAAGATGGGTAAAAATAACCCTTTAGAAGAAATTTGATATCTAGAGAAGTTTATGGCCATAATGTGGCCAAAACAGACTCACCAACACCCAAGAAATTGTGGGTCTCTTCTACCACTCGTTGGCATTACCAAAAAATGATTTCCAGCTTGGAAAACAATGGAAAAATGCAGCAAAATCGTGGGGTAGGAAACCCAACCACTGATAATTACAAAAATGATTTCCCAGACTGAGGAAAATGAGGTAAACAACCAAAAACATGAATGAATACACACATAGGAAGTTCCAGCTACCTCCAAGAGCCCAACGTGAAGGAAAATGGTGAGGAAAACGTGAAAGCATGTTGGAATGAGAAGACATTTTTGGGTTTTTACTTGCCCAAGGAGTCAAAAATGCATTTCCCAAAAATTGATGGCTTATCCAATTCGAATTTGGGCTTCCATACCTTGCCAATCCCATGCAATAACCAACTAAATCAATTTCTGGCAGTAATAAATGATTGGGTGAATAAGACAAGAAAGGTAGTAGACAGTTTTGATGGGTTCTCCCTTTGACATTTGGATTTTCCCCATTGGCCCAAAGGTTTGAATATTCCCCCCCTTATCCTTAGGAAATCATGCCCTCATCTCACTATTTGTTGCATTGACATAGCTGTGTTATCACTCCACGAAAATCCTCTAGGTTGTAGCTCGCGGATGTTTGGTAACTTGCAATGTTTTTAGGGTTTTTTGATATGGATCAAGTTAGTTGACCTATATAACCTTTCCACTCTCAAGACATCCATAAAACTCACTCATTTACAAGGCTTTTAGTTACAATTGCTCAGAAGTTGACAATAAGTTGCAGGGATGAAGAACTCATCAGGCTGGAAGACTTACATACAAAACATATGCATATAAATGGCTAAATCATGATAAGGATGGTACTTATAAATCAAATTGCACTAACAACCCAATATGATGACAACTATTAGCTATTAATCAATATGAAAATGACCTAAATACACATTCAGGCATAAGTACAGTAAAGAAAGAGATGATGGTTGAACATATCATAACAAAAGAGCTTACATTCATGAAGAGTAAAAATGAGAAGATGAAAGCATTATAGGCTTATAAATTCCCAAAGTTGAACCTTTATTATAAAATCGATCTTAGGCTTTATAGCCTTTTTACAAAAAGTATAGATCCTAAAACTTGGATCTGTTTTTACAAAAATACTCAAAAGTGACAGTTTTTCCAAATTAGGGTTGGAAACCCTACCTAACTACTTGTATAACTACAATGAAGATTTAGTTCACTGACTTAATATTAAAAAAACTGCAGTATTTGCTGATGATCACTGCTACTGTTCCACTATCAGTTAACCCACTGATTTCTCCTTGACAGCTAGGGTTGATGACTTTATGGCGTTGTTTTGTCATAATAGATCTAAACAGACCCTTTCTGATACTTCTGTCAGCACCTTTTATATTTAACTTACGTCCCTGATCCATCTGCAGTCACCAAAAAATGATCCTGTGTGCCCAAAACTTTCCTTTATGCCTCTGTCCGCTTTCGGTGGTTAATCGGCCAGTCTATCGAACCCGTTAGCTGCCGAAAGTGGCGCTTTCGATGGCTAATGGACTGTTCCATCATCCGCATAAGCCACCGAAAGCCCTATTTTACCAAAATTATTAGGTTTTCATCAAAAATGCCTTCTCAAACCTGTTGGTTCAGCTTTTCTCTTCTGCAGGCTTCGTGTTAGGGGTGTTAACAGCACCTTGGTTGGTTTCAGGAGGTTGGAGACTGATGGCTGCTTCAGCTAGGGTTTGCTTTGGCTTCTTTCAGCTGCAGCGTTTGGAGCCTCACCATCCTGTATAATTTGGTATTGTCCCTTAGGTATCTTTTTTTCAGCCTTTTCAAGAAGATGTATCTTTCCCTCTACTCCAGGTAGGACTTGTGCAATAACTTGTTTCTCCTAGTCAATGTCTCATTATTTTTCTTTAGCTCTCTTTCCAAGACCTCCATTTCATAAACCTGCCTTAGTAGCAGATTGATATTTTGACTTCTAGGTTTGCTGGAGGAAGGCCTTTTTGTTGGTTCCTCTTGTTCCTGTGGTGTGGGGGATGGAAATGCTTCAGTGAATGGAACAATTTGCATAGATAGGGATGCATCCTCTCCTTTTTCTTCCTTAGAATCTGAATAGGGTAGGTTTAAGAAATTCTCCTGGTGTGCTTCTGCTTCCTGACCTTTCTCACAGAAATCCAAATTCCTTTTTTCCTTATTGGTCTTGGAGGAGGAGGGAGGTTGTTTTGTTGCTGCAGCTAGGGAAATGGCCCTCCTCCTTCTTTTCCCACTCCTTGGAGTGCTGGATTTCTTGGCAGGAGACTTCCCTTTCTCCTCTAGTTGAAGACCTGTCTCAAAGCCATTCCAGAATAGAAAATAAGGCTAAGCAATGTTTCTTCTCTTCAACAACTCCCGGGCCAATATTTGGATAAGACCATGGTGGCACAGCCTGCCAAAAATCTTGGATTGATGGGCTTTCACTTGATGTCCCATCTTCACTAGAATCTTGTGTAAATAAAAGGGTAGATTAAGAGGGTTTTTACCTGTGAAGTGGTTCATGAGTTTGAAATGATAGATCATTGCTCTATTGTATCTCCCTTCACAGGTTAAATAGACCACAATGGCCTTTAGCAGCTGTTTCCAGTTCTCTTCCATCCATGATGATGGCACATCCTTCTTCCATGTTATTCCCCTATGCACAGGCTTAAGATATGATCTGAATTCCACACCTTTGGGTATGGTGGTCTTGAACCACTTCTCTCCTGTGCAAGGGAGTTTAGTCACCTATGAGATTAGTGCTTTATCTATGAGAAATTCCTCCCTTCTTATGACTACTTTTGAACCATCAAATGACAGGGCAAAAGCTTCAGCCACCAGCTGATGGAAACCCTGTATTTTTTCACAGAATTTGTAGCAGCCTACCTCTTGGAACAGTCTGCAAACCTCTAGATGGGCCTCTAAATAAATGACATCACCTAACTCCTGCTTGAGAGCCGGTCCACTCTTCTTCATCCTGATGGGTGTATCTCCTAGGTACCTACAAAACAGCCTTTAGACTTTGTATACAGTGTGCTTCGGCAAAATTCTCCTTCAGAGCTCATTTTTCTGGTGAGAAGAATGCTAATTTTGAAAATGAAATTTGATGGAGTCCCAAGGCACTGATTATGAGGGATTTCTATCTTTTATGGAAGCTAAGGTCACTAAAATGATGACAGTAGCTCGATCCTTGAGATCTCTTTTCCCATATCACCATAACCTGCTTTAGCCAGAGCATTCGATGGCTATTTGATGATCTTTGGGATAGGTGGAGGAAAACTGGAGGTTGGTAGTCAGATCAGTTTGTGCTACTTGCATAACGACCCTTTTCACTCATTTCCCACGCAGTCACATGGCTCTATATCTTTTCAGTGGGTAATCATGCTCTAAAATGATCTTTTTTCTTGTTGACGGGGTTGTATGCGACAGTTCCCAACCATTTCCTTATTTTTACCTTTCAGTGGTTTAAGATCCTCCAGGATTTTGTCAACTAGCCGCTGAAAAGTTGGCTTTTGGTGGCTAACTAAATGTTATCTTTCTTTCTTAAGTCGCTGGAACCTTTACCCTATCTCCGTGGTGAATTTATGCTTTTGGAAGATAGCGAATTTGTCAAAAACCTTTTTAACTGCCGAAAACCTTTTATTTCAGTGGTCAACACAAATGCCATAGATTTCGCCTAAACCGCTGAAAGGGTTTTTCACCCGATATTTATCTTCCAGCTTTCGGTGGTTAGCATATGTGTTCCACCCCTTTTTAATCTGCCGAAAACAACCCTTTTCAATGGCTAATGAGATGTTATGAGCCCCGCCTAAGCAATCGAATGTACCTTTCCTGACGCTACTTGCCACTCGCTTTGGGTGGTTTAAACCATTTTTATCTCTCTCTCTCTAGTCTGCCAAAAGCACCCCTTTTCGGTGGCTAATGAGTTTTTTGTAGTCTCGCCTAAGCCATCAAAAGTGTTACTTTTACCCTGCTTGCTTAGACCGCTTTCGGGGGTTCGCCTTTGGCCCGCGTTCAACTGTTTAGCCGCCGAAACATAGCTTTTCGGTGGCTATTGAGCTATGATAGTCCTCGCCTAAGCCATCGAAGGCTACAACTTGTAAACTTTTCATCCAAATAAAAAACAGATGCTTTCAAACTGTTAGTGATATTCATATCCTTCATTGCATGAGTTAAATTCTTCATACTATCAAAATAAATTATTTTGGGAGATAACATCTGGCTCCTACTTGGGGATGGGAACCTCCCAATGAGGTCCCAAGAATCCCAGACCAAAATGACTTTCCCTAAAAGCAACTAAGTAACTTAACACTATCATTTACTGTTCCATTGGGCATGGAGTTTATTCTGAAAGCAAAACAGCCTACTATATACTAATTTACAATTATAAGGCCTCAGAGCCTCAAATCAAATAGAGTTTCAAGAACCGCCCATTTACTGGGCCATCAAATACCTCTTCCCCTTCTATATTTTGCAATTTTAAGGTGTTATTCTGATGTGCCTGGGCTATCACAAAAGGGCCAATCCACAAAGAGTCGAATTTTCCATGTTTTCCCTTATCCTGTCTGATAGCATCCCACTTGAGGACCCAATCTCCAACCTAGAAGTTGTCTAATTTTGCTCTTTTGTCAAACATGCGCTTTATCCTCTACTGATGGGCTTCTGTTTTGTCGTACAACTTGCTCCCTGTTTTGTTGTAATTCCACCAAGTCCATCATCCTTCTCACCATATCATTTGGTTCATCTTCCTCTTCCTAAAAGAACTTTGCCATTGGAAGGATGAGCTGGATAGGAAAAATGGCCTCACTGCCATAAACTAGCTTGAATGGAGAAGTTCCTATGGATCTTTTGTCTATTACCCGATCAGCCCATAAAGCAAATTTCAGCTTCGAATCCCAGCTTTTATGATTTGTCTCCAGCAGTTTCCTGATGATCCTGACTAAGATTTTGTTGGATGACTCAGCCAGGCCATTTCCTTGAGGATAATAGGATGTGGAGTGTACCAGTTGAATACCCATTGATTCACACATTTTAACTAATGCCCCAACCTTGAAAGCTGGTGCATTATCAGTTACTAACCTTACTGGGCAGCCCAACCTGCTAAAGATATTCTCATATAAAAATTTCATGATGACTTGATGAGTGGCATTCCTAGTGGGTACTGCTTCTATCCATTTGGTAAATTATTCAGTGGCTACTAATATCCATTTATGCTGTCCACTGGAAGATGGATTTATTTCACCTATGAAATCCAGACCCCATTGATGGAAAGGCCCATTCACCACAATAGGCCTAAGGGGAAAGGACTTGAGATGCGAAAGAGAAAATGTAAAAACCCTTGGTGTAGTCAGGACTAATCAGGGTTGGGGCCTCCATGATAGCCTTCTTAATGTCTTCCAAAGAGTTTCTTTCCTGGTCAGTCCACTTTATTTCTGCATCTTTTTTTAGCATGACTGTTATATGCTTTACCAGCTTGGAGAAATTAGGAATGAACCTCCTGACAAAGTTTATCTTTCCTAAAAAGGACTGAATGTGTCTTTTTGACCTTGGTATTGACAGCTTTTGGATTCCTTCCACCCTTACCGGATCGATCTTTACACCTTCAGCTAAGACTATGTGGCCTAGGATATTTCCTTCATTGAGTGCAAACTTGGACTTCTTGGGGTTCAGTGATATTCCATACCTTTTGCACTTCATAAATACCTTCCTTAAATGTTGCAAGTGGTCATGATGGCCGTGAGAGTAAACTGTTAGGTCATCCAAATATATCAGCACAAATTTATCTTTTAGCCCTACAAAATCTAGGTCCATGGCTCTCTAAAAAGTAGCCCCAACATTCATTAGCCCAAATGGCATTTTAGCATACATGAAGGTGCCCCAAGGGGTGGTAAAGGCAGTCTTATCTTGGTCATCAGGGTGCACAACAACTTAGTTGTATCCAGAGAAGCCATCAAGGAAGGACATAACCCTAGCCCCCGAGACTTTTTGCAATAGGTGTTCCATCTTGGGAAGTGGATAATTGTCTTTCTTGGAACACTTGTTCAGGTTTCTAAAATCCACACACAACCTGATTTCCCGATTTTTATTTCTTACCACTACTAGGTTTGCAATCCACTTGGAATACCTGAGGGGGATTATGATCTTGGCTTTGAGGAGCTTATGGATTTCCTTTTCAATCACTGGTAATAGGAGAGGGCTTATGGGTCTCAGCTTCTGCTTAAAAGGAATGGTGTCCTTCTCCAAAGGAATTCTATGCTAGATGATATTGGTGTCATAAGTTTTTAGGTCACTATATTCCCAGGGAAAGACATCAGCAAACTCTTTTATCAAGATGCAACATTTAGACCTCTGATCAACATTCAATCCGTGGGATAGATTTATCAGTTTTGAATGGATTTGGCTCCCTATGTTTTGCTCTTGGATAGCAGGATCTAGCTCCTTTTTGAAAGGCTTGAAAGGGATGTCATTGTGATCAAACAATTCTTCCAGTGGTACTAGACCTCGAGGTATGTAGTTGCTGGGCCATTGGATAATGTTCTGATCAGCCACTTTATTTTTTAACTTGAGTTGTTTGGATTCCTCCATGTTTAGGTTTTCCTGGTCTATGTGTATATCAGAGAATTAATCTACTATATGCAGGAATTTACTAAGCTCATCATCATTCTTAAACACCCTCCAAAATTTGACATTATCTGACAGAGAGGGTCGGTACTTGACCTGAACATCATAGCTGAGCTTAGGGGGTAAAGGAGGAACAAACAAACTTGCAGAGATAGTCAGGGAATTAGCCAGGTGATTCAAATCCCTAGGTATATATGACAGTTCAAAAAACATAAAGGAGTCTCTGAGTTTCCATACCTCGTCCCTATATGCCTTTAGTCTGATATTTTTTGTTTGAAAAGTGTTGTTGACCTACTGTATGATGAGGTCTGCATCTCCAAAAATATTCATGCACATGATCCCCATCTCCTTGGCAGCTTTAACTCCTAGCAACAAAGCTTCATATTCTGCTATGTTGTTAGTGGTTTTGAAATTAAGCTTATAAGATAGATGGATGTTTTCCTTAGATGGAGAGATCAATACTACACCTACACCTACTGATCTTTGAGTGCTAGCCCCATCAAAATACATGGTCCAGATTTCTGTGGTCACTTCTTTGGGCTGCTGACATGTGGGCTTAGTGAGCTGTTCTGATGTCTGCTAAGAATCATCTATTTGCAAAATGCATGACCCAAAATCGATGTCCACTGCATAGATGGGGTGATTCACTGAGTTGCTCTCCTTGCTTATGATGTAGGCCAGCTGATTTTCTCGGTACAGCCTCTTAGTCTCTCCTCCAAACATGGGAATGGTGTCATATGTAAGATCTATCTGAAGGGTGCCACCTAGTATTTTTCTCCATGACTGAGACACCAAGAGACCAAATTTTGGAGGGATATCAGCCACCACAATGTCCATCATGATGCTTTTCGAAGGTAGCTAAGTTAGGTTCACCACAAGGTATTTGATGAGGCCCAAGCACTTGACCTTCCTGGATTCAAAGGAGAATAAATCATGGTAGGTCTTGGTGATGCTGAGACCAAGCTCATCCATCACAGACTTTGGCATTAGGTTATGAGAGGCTCTTGAATCAAGTAGACAGTTATGGAGGATTTTATCATGGATATTCAAGGATATGTAGAATAGTGCGCACGAATCCTTTAGGTCTTTGATCATGGGGCCTAGGGTTACAATAGGCTTGTCATATTGCAGGTTCACAAATTCAATGTCAATGTGCACCTTGGGCTAAAGGGAATTCAGAATGGAGGACTTGAATGCATCATTTTTCATTAGCTCAATTAAAGGAAAAGGGATTTTCAATTTTTGAATTTCAGACTCAAGGTTGAAAGAATAATGAAGCCTATCTGGAAACCTTACCTCATGAACTAGGGGTTTGAGTTAGATTTGATCAGGAGTGGCTGGAGGTGCTGGTTTCTGCAATGCTTTGGATGTGGTAGCCACCTTATTTGGTAAAACAACAACCTTTCTAGCTGGTGTAACAGGTTGCTGGACAGGTACAACATTCTTCTTGAGAGGAGAAACCAGCCTAGACCTGAGCTAGTAACCTCCCTGACCATCAGATTGATAGACATCCTCTTTAGTGATATGCTCATCAATTAGGCCTTCTTCATATTCTGCATATGTCAGAAAAGAACAGTCCACCTCATCCTCCATGCAGTGGATGTTGTCTTCAGCTTCTCCTTCTTCTTCAATGAATTCTGGCTCTTCTTCTAATACAACATTTTGGAATGGAGCTCTTATTCTTTGATCTTCCCCTTGGTTCCTCTCCCTTCTGAGAATCTGAACTGGGGGGTTTCCTCTTCTATAAGGAACAAAATTTGGGTTTCGAGGAGCAAAGTCACTTGGACCTTTACCCCTCATAGGTAGATGCCCTTGGTCCTTCAATTTAGACATTTCAGCAGTTAGGTTCTCTAATAGTTTGGTCATTTTGTCAATCTTGTTCTCTGATGCAGAAGCCCCACTAGGGTCTATTGGCTGCTTCTTCTTGTCCATCTTCCCTTTGACCTTCTGAGATGCCAGAATGTTTGACTCTACCTCTAGGGCAGCATCCTGCATGAGTGATAAGGAGGCAAACCTCCTTTCTCTGAGAAGTAGGTCCTTTCTCTGAGAAGTAGGCAGAAATCAGAGTCAAAGGCATTTGCATAAGTTATCCTAGCTGAGGTATCAGTGGGCTTAATTTCAGTGGGGATCTTGCTGTACATATTGTTGAATCTCTTGGTAAAGCTAGAGACAGACTCCCCATTTTCTCTTTTCAGGTTGCTAAATTCTGTGATATAGTAGAGGTGGTCTCTCCTCTCTCCCCAATGCTTTAGGAAAATGTCATCTAGGGCCTCTATGCTTGCCACTGATCCAGCAGGAAGTTCCTTAAACCACTTTCTAGCCTGACCATCTAGGCTTTGCACAAAAACCCTAGTCCATACATCTTCTTGCTCTAAGTTAATATTTTTAGCATAGCTGTAAAATGCCTCTAGATGTTCTTCAGTAGTGAAATCCCCTTCCCCTGTAAACTTCAGAATATATTTGAGATAATTCCTAGTAGGCATGGCTGAGAGGGGATTTGGAAAAATTAGGGGGGCATACCTAGCCACCAGGATCCTCTCCATCTTGATCAATTGAGGGGCATCCATATTGGAAATGGGTGGGGACAGGGTTGAGGAAGGCAGTACTGATGGAGATACTTGTTGAAAAGGTGGTGGTATACGTATCCTAGTGGAGTCACCAGGGATTGGATCTTCACAAGCAACAATGCTTGAAGATGTCCAAACCCTAGATTTTCCTGATGTATCTATAAATTCTTGAGAATTAAGAGTTTCATCAGAAGAAATAATAGCAGAAAGATTTCTTGAAATACCTCATGTAGCGTTTTGTGCAGCAGTAGTTGGTCTGTCTCAATAAAGCCCTAGCTCTTCTCAAAATTCATTTTGGATCTGAAACCGGTGTTGCTGGTGGCCCCTTAGGGTTTGCTCTGGTACTTGGTATTATTGAAGCTACCTTATCTCAATGGAGTAGCCAGATAGATGATTACAACCATAATAGTGTCCAAGCTTTGTCTATCATCAAAGCATGGATCTATGTTGTCTCCCAGGGAAGCTGAGCTTCAGTCTCCTCTCCCCGGCAACGGCACCAATTTGTTATCACTCCAGGAAACTCCTCTAGGTTGTAGCTCGAGGATGCCTGGTAACTTACAATGTTTTTAAGGTTTTTTGATATGGATAAAGTCAGTTGACCTATATAACCTTTCCACTCTCAAGACATGCATAAAACTCACTCATTTACAAGGCTTTTAGCTACAATTGCTCAGAAGTTGACAATAAGATGTAGGGATGAAGAATCTAGCTGGAAGACTTACATACAAAACATATGCATATAAATGGATAAATCATGATAAGGATGGCACTTATAAATCAAATTGCACTAACAACCCAATAGGATGACAACTATCAGCTATTAATCAATCTGAAATGACCTAAATACACATTCAGGCATAAGTACAGTAAAGAAAGAGATGATGGATGAACAGATCATAACAAAAGAGCTTACATTCATGAAGAGTAAAAATGAGAAGCTGAAATCATTATAGGCTTATAAATCCCTGAAGTTGAACCTTTATTATACAATCGATCTTAGGCTTTATAGCCTTTTTACAAAAAGTACAAATCCTGAAACTTGGATTTGTTTTTACAAAAATACTCAAAAGTGACGGTTTTTCCAAATTAGGGTTGGAAACCCTACCTAACTACTTATCTTACTATAATGAAGATTTAGTTCACTGACTAAATATTAAAACAACTGCAGTATTTGCTGATGATCACTGCTACCGGTCCACTATCAGTTAACCCACTGATTTCTCCTTGACAACTAGGGTTGATGACTTTATGGCACTGTTTTGTCATAATAGATCTAAACAGACCCTTTCTGATACTTCTATCAGCACCTTTTATCTTTAACTTGCGTCCTTGAGCCATCTGCAGTCACCAAAAAATGATCCTGTGTGCCCAAAACTTGCCTTTACGCCTCTGTGCACTCTCAGTGGTTAAGCGGCTAGTCTATCGGACCCGTTAGCTGCTAAAAGTGGCGCTTTCGGTGGCTAGTGGATTGTTCTATCATTCGCCTAAGCCACCGAAATCCCTGTTTTAGCAAAATTATTAGTTTTTTATAAAAAATGCCTTCTCAGACCTATTGGCTTAGCTTTTCTCTTCTACAGGCTTTGTGCTAGGGGTGTTAACAATGCCTTGGCTGGTTTCAGGAGGTTGGAGACTGATGGCTGCTTTAGCTAGGGTTGATAAGGCAAGGTGGCTGCTAAGGTTTGCTTTGGCTTCTTTCAGCTGAAGCCTTTGGAGCCTCACCATCCTGTATAATCTGGTATTGTCCCTTAGGTATATTTTGTTCAGCCTTTTCAAGAAGATGTATCTTTCCCTCTGCTCTTGGTAGGACTTGTGCAATAACTTGTTTCTCCTAGTCAATGTCTCATTATTTCTCTTTAGCTCTCTTTCCAAGACCTCCATTTCATAAACCTACCTCAGTAGCAGATTGATCTTTTGACTTCTAGGTTTGCTGGAGGAAGGCCTTTCTGTTGGTTCCTCTTGTTCTTGTGGTGTGGGGGATGGAAATGTTTCAGTGAATGGAACAATTTGCAGAGCTAGGGATGCATCCTCTCCTTGTTCTTCCTCAGAATCTGAATAGGGTAGGTTTAAGACATTCTCCTGGTGTGCTTCTGCCTCCTGACCTTTCTCACCGAAATCCAAATTCCTTTTTTCCTTATTGGTCTTGGAGGAGAAGGGAGGTTGTTCTGTTGCTGTAGCTGGGGAAATTTCCCTCCTCCTTCTTTTCCCACTCCTTGGAGTGCTGGATTTCTTGGCAGGAGACTTCCCTTTCTCCTCTGGTTGAAGCCCTATCTCAAATCCATTCTAGAACAGAAAATAAGGCCAAGTAATGTTTCTTCTCTTCAACAACTCCTGGACCAATAGCTAGATAAGACCATGGTGGCACAGCCTGCAAGCAATCTTGGATGGCTAGGATTTCACTTGATGTGCCATCTTCCCTAGACTCCTATGTAAATAAAAGGGCATATTAAGAGGGTTTTTACCTATGAAGTGGTTCATGAGTTTGAAATGATAGATCATTGCTCTATTGTATCTCCCTTCACAGGTTAAATAGACCATAATGGGCTTTAGCAGCTGTTGCCAGTTCTCTTCCAACCATGATGATGGCACAACCTTCTTCCATGTTATTCCCCTATGCTTAGGCTTGAGATATGATCTGAATTCGACATCTTTGGGTATGGTGGTATTGAACCACTTCTCTCCTGTGCAAGGGAGTTCAGTCACCTCTGAGATTAGTGCTTCATTTATGAGAATTTCCTCCCTTCCTATGACTATTTTTTAACCATCAAATGGCACGACAAGAACTTCAGTCACTTGCTGATGGAAACCCTGTATTTTTTCACAGAATTTGTAGCGGCCTACCTCCTGAAACAGTCTACAAAACTATGGATGTGCCTCTAAATAACTGACATCACCTAAATCCTTCCTGAGAGCCGGTCCACTCTTCTTCATCCTGATAGGTGTATCTCCTGGGTACCTGCAAAACAACCTTTATACTTTGTATACAGTGTGCTTCAGCAAGCTTCTCCTTCAGAGCTCGTTTTTCTGGTGAGAACAATGCTAATTTTGAAAATAAAATTCGATGGAGTCCCAAGGCACTGATTATGAGGGATTCTATCTTTTATGGAAGATGAGGTCACTAAAATGATGACAGCAGCTCGATACTTGAGATCTGTTTTCCCATATCGCCGTAACCTGCTTCAGCCAGAGCATTCGATGGCTATTTGATGATCTTTGGGAAAGGTGGAAGAAAACTGGAGGTTGGCAGTCAGATCGGTTTGTGCTACTTGCATAACGACCCTTTTCACTCATTTCCCATGCAGTCACACGGCTCTAGATGGATCGAGTTTTAATTTTTATGTTTTTTAAAGACTAGATCAATCAGCAGTTTTTTATCTTTTTAGTTGTTTAGGAAAAAGTTAAGCTAAGTCGTACTCGGGAATAAAAATATTTATCCCCGGCAACGGTGCCAAAAAGTGTTGCCGCCTTTCACACACCTGGGTCACGTGGCAGAAATCTTCAAGCCACTCGGTGTGTCCTTGGGGGCAAGTCTCAAGTCAAGGCTGTCACCTTGTTCTTGACTCCTTCGTTTAGGCTCAACTCCTAACGAAGCCAAGGGGGGTAGACCCTATTAAGTTACTAAGGATAATTACTTAGTGTTGTGATGTTAAACTGATTGAGTTACATAGGAGTTTGGAATTTAACTATAGATAATCAAAGATGGCAAGATACAAAAATGAACACATGAAAGCACAATGCTGAGACACAATATATATGTAAAGCAAGAAAATAACCTGTGCCTTAGAATGGAGTAAAAAATAGAAACAATATACTTGCATGTGCTTGGAGTGAATGTTTTGCGATTGCCTCTTGGTATGTTTTAAGTTAAATTTGAAGTGTGAGTTGATTAAAATTAGGCTAAAGGGGGATTCCAGATATACCCGAGAGTACTTGGAGTATGTCCAAAACTAAACCTTCACGGCTACTCGCAAGGAATATGTGGGCTGAAATGGAGTCTCTGGGGCTATTGTTCGTAACGCACCCGTTAGGGTATGACAGAGATCGGTGCCCCGAGGTCACTTTTCAGAAGTTCCCGCTTCCTTTGGCTCTTTTGCCACCGTAAAGGTTTGATCTAGGTGTTGGATTTTCACCTGATGGTTTGTCAGTTGGGGAGAGTGAGTCCTAATTATACTATTCACCCAAGTTCTTTTTATACAGCTTGACTGATCGGATGAACCGCATCCAAGTGCAGAGCATACACACTGGAGTCTTGTCAATTTTAGTAAGTTTTAAACAGGGTGTTCTTGTTTAAAAGAAAACCCTCCAGGAACCTCTTTCGATCCAAGTGGATCTCAATCGGGGAATCAAGGAGGGTTTAATTTTATAATTGCTGATAAATAAATAATGAAAAATAAAATAGATCCACAGCTCTAGTTTTCTAATATTCCTACCACGAATCTCTTTCCCCTTTCAGGTCAATCGGGAAATCGTGGGGTAAGTATTATGATTACTTTGAAAAACAAAAAGTGGAATATGAAATTAAT
>LPNX010443958.1:1938-13035 GCA_001517045.1 Pseudotsuga menziesii
TTACTGCAAGACTTTGCTTAACGAATCAACAGAGTAACAATTTAACACACTTATCACTCTGTGACAGGATGTTGATCCCTGTGATGGTCTGACGGATAAAGATATTCAAATAGCTATTGAAAATGCAATTGGATTAAGAAGTGCACTCTTTGTACCTGAGGTGAGAAGCAGCCTTTTAGTTAGGATTTGGTACTATTTTTGTTTCAAATAGCTAAGAGTGTACTGATTTGAAAGAAATAAATTTGCTATGGAGATGAAGACAGTGCTACTGAATTTTACTTTTGCTAATTCTATTATTGCTTGCATGCTTGTGGATCAGCATGCGGTTCTTTGGCTATGAAAGAAGTCATAGAATTTTTTTAACAAGCTGGGGTGTGGACTATTTGTTGGTGGTGATTGACCCAGCTTGTTGCACTGCTAATATGAATACATGTTGTTCTATCTCTGCATTAACATTTTCTGTATGTATTTGTTTGCGTTGTTTATCTGGTGAGTGTGATGTACTTGAATTGTGTATTGGTAAATGTCTTTCACAAGCTTTAAAGGTGCCTTCAAGAGCAGTCTTGTGCAAGATGTTATTGACTGGACATTTTTATAATCTTGTTTTCAATCACAGTACATGTCAAGGAGCAAGCTTTATCAAATCACTTATAGGAAGGACTATATCCATTTTGGAGTTGTATTTTCAGTTCTAGATGCCTGTCATTGAAATTGCTGTCAGCTCTTTCGATACTCTTTCACAGAGCTACAATAATTACCTAATGGATAGTGTAAGTTGGTGGTTAGGATAAGGTTAACCTTATTAATAAACCTGCGGTGGGACTTCTAAGCATAGTGTCAGCCCCTCACCTCTCCTGTATCTGGCTGCTCCCAGGAGAGCACGACTTCTGCAATTCTTGGCAGCCTGTACGATTGGTCACACAACATTTACTGAATAACTTGGCTTCTCAAGAAGGGTCACGATCTGGTTAAGATAGGTCGCTGCTCAGGAAAAGATCATGAGCTGCTCAGGCAAAGATCATGATTTTGTAAGAGATAACACTGCTCCAATTAATGACCACAGTAGTGTTAAAGAATATTGCTGCCCAGATTTGATGAGCCCTCAAGGAAGGTTACGCTGCTGCCCCCAATGAAGAGATGGGTCTCTCTCTTCAATAGTAATGGTGCCCACGATTATAATAATATTCCATGCCACAAATGGGGAAAGGATTTGCTGCCCCTCACCTCAAGCACTGCCCACAGTAATCTCTTACCCTGAAATATAATAAATAAGCCCATGTCTTTAATAGAGACTTAGTGATATGGATGGATTATAGATTATTACTGACTGTTATTGCCCATCTATAAACATCGATAGAACCATTCCCTTTCAAGCCAGTTTGCGTTGTTTCCATCTCCGAGACAAAGCATCCCATTTCTCTGGTGTGCTTATTATTATCTGGCCCTTTTCAAGGAGCTTCAAATCAATTGCAGATTCACCTGTCAGCTCAACTACTTTCAGTTCCAATCCTTTGCCAAATTTCTGCTCCCAATCCCGATATCGCTCTTTGGCAAGAGCTTCTATAGGAGCAATATAGACACATCGAAATACATTGTCTGTGCCTTTTTGATGCAATCGTAGTAAAGCAAACTCAGCACGGATAGTCTTACCGCTACCAGTAGGTGCTGCAACTCACGGGGACTTCACTTAGTGAACCTCTCACATAGCACGTGCATTCGTGGAATATTAAAGAATACCCTTAATTTCGAGAGATATTGGCCCAAACTCTTTTTGTTGAAACCCCCTCCCAATACTTAAAACCTCCTACCCACCCCTTTTTATACCTCAATCCTTATAAACCACCCTACCCACCCCCACCTTAAACCCCTCATCCCCCTAATACCTGCAATATATTGGTTCGATTTTTTATAATTTTAAAACCCAAAATATGAACTAACGTGATAGTATATTGGTCAATAAGTGAAGCCCCCGTGCTGCAACTAAAACATTATCATCTGAGTTATAAAGCACAATAAATACCTGAGTTTGAATAGGATTGAAGTGTCTAAATTGTTGATAAAGTGCTTCATATGAGGGATTTCTTAACGCAGACACAGGAACTGGCTGCAAGTCTAGCAACTCAGTTGGAGGTGGGTATTTCTCTGGCAAAATAAGATGTCTAAATGAAATTGGCAATATTGTCTGTGACCCTAACCACTTATGACCATATTTTTTTTTTAAAAACTACAGATAGAGTCGCTATATCGACGGCTTGCCGTGGAACTTTGCGACGCTTACTCATCGATATAGCGACGCTTACTCGTGGAATTTTGCGACGCTTATGCGTCGATATAGCGACGCTTACTCGTGGAACTTTGCGATGCTTATTCGTCGATATAGCGACGCTTACTCGTCGATTTAGCGATGTATTTTCGTCGATATAGCGACGTCGTACCGTCGCAGGTATTGGGGGTTGGGATTTTTCATTCTAGGAAGGTCCGTCGCAATTGCGACGTATTCCCGTCGCTCTTGCCACGCAATTAATGGGTCGTCGCTATTGCGACGAAATGAGTGCCACGGGAAAAAAAACACTTAGACGTGGCAATATCCATGCTTTTCCGTGGATATTGCCACGTTTTTGCCGTGGCAAAATTGATCACTTGTACTAGTGCATGTCTATTTTCTCTCCACCCAGTCTCCTCACCAATTTGACTAGTAAACACTCTTTTAACAACTCTCCTAAGCTGTTGTCTCCACCTTTATTTATTTATAATTAAAATATTCAGAATTACATTAAATATCCTTGACTCTGCTAAGTCATCAATTACAACTTAGCATAAAATTTAACATATTGTCTTTAAATAAAATCAAATAAGATAATATTGTTTTTTTTGAAAAATTGGGGCATGTGACACTTGACTTGTTGCATCGGCTTCAGTTGTAGAATCAGAAGAAACAAATTGCTTTCGTGATCTCCATGTGATAGTTGTTGATCCAAGGTTCATCAAATAACCTAAAGTAGAGACCCCATGCTCTTTATCTCCATCAAAATATGAATATGAATAACCAATGAGATGAAAGTCTGAAACTTTAGAATATTTGATGCCATAAGATTTAGTGCCTTTTAAATATTTGAGCACTAGCTTTGCTGCATTCCGATGACCTTCACAAGCATGATGCATAAACCTGAAAAGTATTCCTACAGCAAAATTTATGTCAAGACGAGTAGCAAGAAGATAAATTAAACTTCCAACAAGCTACCTGTACTTTGTTGGATCTTAAAATGTTCTACCTTCATTTGAAGTAAGCTTTAGATTCTGCTCCATTGGAGTTGACACAGGATTACAATCTTGCATACCAAATTTGTTTACTAACTCTCCAACATAATTTTGCTGAGAAATGAAAATGTGCTTTGGTTTTTGATCTACTTCAATTCCTAAATAATAATGTAATAATCCCAAATCTATCATATCAAAAAAAAAATTCAACTCTCTTTTGATAGATACTATATAATGGTCATTATTTCCTGTGATAAGCAAATCATCCACATAGACAACTAGATATACAATCGATCTTCCAATTTTCTTGACAAATAAAGTTGCATCATCTAGATTGAAGTGCTTATAATTCAATTTGAGAAGATGCTCAATTAACTTTTCATACCAAGCTCGGGGTGCTTGCTTTAAACCATATAAATATTTGACTAATTTGCATACCTTTTGTTCTTGACCTTTGATAGCAAAGCCTTCAAGCTGATCCATATACACATCTTCTTTTAAGTTTCCATTCAAAAATGTCATTTTAACATCCATGTGATGTATCTTCCATCCTTTTTGTGTTGATAATGAAAACAAAGTTCGAATGGTGCCCCATTTAGCTGTAGGAACAAATGTTTCTGTGTAATCAACACCTTCTTTCTGTGCATATCCTTTGGCTACAAGTCTCGCTTTGTGTTTGACAAGTGAACCATCTGCTTTATACTTATTTTTATATATCCACTTGCATCCAATCGGTTTGGTTCCAATTGGAGGGTTCACCGACCTCCAAGTTCCATTTTTTATGAGAGCATCATACTCTCTTTGCATTGCACTTTTCCATACATCATTATTTACTGCTTCTTGAAAAGATGCAGGTTCATCAAATGCATGAAAGTTTAATTCACAATCTAATGTTACAAAATCATCATACATTTTTCGGAAATGTCTTAGTTCGTATCGATCTACAAACTTCTTCTTGTTGCGGTGTTTTCTATGTTTCTTCTTTAAGAGCAGGTTCTGCATTATCCATGATACTTAGTTTATTCATTCCATTAACAATACCATCAACTGTCTCATCTTCTGTTTCATCAACTTGTGCATTAGAAGGAAATTCCAAAATTTGACATTGACTTAGAACAGGAATCCCCCCTTCAAGATTTGGAAGTTCATTATCAAGATTTTAGAATGAAATCTATCAAGTTGAGCAAGTTGTTTATCAATAGTGAGTGCATCTTTCTCAAATTCAAGAAATATAACATCTCTAGAAACAATAAAGTTCCTATTATCTTCATCATACAACCTATAAGCTTTAGAAGTATTAGAGTATCCCAAAAAATACACTTTCGACTTCTTGCTCCCAAATGATGTCTTTGTTGCTCAGGAATCAAAGCATAACATGTGGAACCAAAAATTCTAAAATGCTTGATAGCTGGAAGATGATCATGCCACATTTGATAAGGTGTTTTGTTTTGTAGTGCAACAAAAGGACATATATTCTTAATGTAGACAGCACAAAGAACTGCCTCTCCCCAAAACATTAACTTGACATTTTTAAAAAACATCATTGATCTTACCATATTCAAGAGTGTCCTATTCATATGTTCTGCCACACCATTTTGTTGTGGGTTATAAGGAACAGTTGTTTGATGTTTAATACCATTCTCCTGCAAATATTTTTCAAACTCTTGAGATGTATATTCACCACCATTATCAGTTCGAAGGGATCCAATATTGAGTTGAGCTTCATTTTTAATCCATAAGCGAAAATTTCTGAATGTATCAAAAGCTTGAGATTTTTCTTTTAATAAAGAAACCCAACACATCCTCGTAAAGTCATCAATGAAAGTCATGATACATTTGTTACCATTTGTTGATGGAACAGGCATGGGCTCACATAAATCTGAGTGAACAAGACCAAGCTTTCTTAAAGCTTGAAACATAGGATCATTAAAAGGTTGTTTACTGTGCTTTCCTAAGATACAAGCATCACATGGGGAAATTTGTCTTGGAATAGTAGGAAGCCCTTGAACTCCTTTTTGTTTCATAATACTGAGACTGTCATAACTAATATGACCAAATCTAGCATGCCACAATAAGCTGGAAGATAAATTACTATTATGCTGAACCAAATTTGCAGAGTTCTGTGAATTGGATGATGTACCATTCAACTTTAAAAGTTTGTTATCTTCCACTCCATTCATTACAACCACATTATCATAAGCTCTTCTAATTTCAATGGTACCATCAAACATATGTATCGAGTGATTTTGTTGTCTAATTTGCAAAAGAGATATTATATTTCTCTTCAATTGTGGAACATAAAGAATGTCAGAAAGTATATAATCAGCAAGTCCTGATAATTTCAATCTAACAGAACCAATTCGTGAAGGTTTTAACTGAGACTTATCTGCCAAATGTACTACCCCATCAATTTGATCACTAAAAGTTTCAAAGAAGTCTTTTATAAATGTCATATGACATGTGGCTCCGGTATCCAATAACCAAATGTCATTCCATGAAAACGAAGTACTGAAAGCTTCTTCAATTCCTAGATTACAATGTGCAGATTCAGGAGCGTTACCTTTATCATTTCCTTTATCTTGTACTTGCTCTTTTTTGTTAACAATTTTATCCCAATAAGTTCTACAATAACTGGCAGTATGACCAGTTTTTCCACATCGATAACATTGTTTCTCTCCTTGATTAAATATTCCCCCCTTCCTCTGTACTGTCCTCTACCTCGACCTCTGCTTCTATTTTCATCCTTTTCAAATTCTTCTTTTGATTTGTGTCCTTTTTGTGCAAGACACAAAGTTTATTCATTGGGTCTAGACTCCTTCCCAAATACTTTCTCTCTTCCTGCAATTTTATCAACAAGTGTTTCAAAGGTCATAGCTTTCATTTGGCCACTAGCTTGAAGTGATTCTAAATAATGAGTATAGGTAGGATATAGAGCTTTAATAAATGCAGTAAGTTGTTTCAGAAGCAAGTTTCATTGGATTATTATCTTTTAATTTTAAGTTAAATAATTTCATCAACAGTTGTATGAATTCAATCTCAGAATGTGAATCATACAAATCTTTTAGTTTCTTTAATGCTTCCTAAGCACTTTTGCTAGATACTAAATGTCTACTTACTTCTTCAATTACAGAGGCAATAATTAAGGCATAAGCTTTATTGTCCTTGCTTTTCCATAATGCTAAATCTTTGGCATTAGTAGGTGGTACTGGTGCACTTTTATCCACTTCATCTATTGCTTCTCTATCTTTCTTATCTTCTAAATTCTCATTTTCACAAATTCCATCCCACATATCATTAAAAATAAGGGTATTTTTAACTTTACGAAACCATTCCTGATAATTTTCTTTTCCAGACAAAATAACTCCAACAATTGAAATTAAAGAATTCATTGAAATTCATTGTATAGTAAATTTTTGTGTACAAAATACAGTCTGAAATATTCTTTTCCTCTTAGCCAATGTTCTTTAAAATCTTTTTATCTTCTAAAAATATTTCCGGAAAGGTTTAATAATTCAATTTTAAAAAACCTTGTACTCAAATATAAATGGTTGTTAAAAACTTTTATTTTCTGAAAATAACTCCCCAAAGATTTGATAATTAATTTAAAGAAACCATTGCACGAAAATATAAATGGCGTCTCTCTTCCTTTTTTTCTCTTTTTTAAAAAAGAAAATAATTCTTCAAAACAATTTACGTGCAGTCTCCTCTTAATGTGCAGTCTTTGTCTTTCTTCCACAATCGTCCTTGTCTTTCTTCCACAATGTTTACTATGCAGCTCTCCTTTCTTCCTTTCTTGGTGGTGATAGCTCCTTTGCTCGCTCCTCCTTCACGGCCTCCTTCTTTATCACCAAGTCTTTCTCACCAATGCTTCGCTGCCTTTGCTCTGATACCACTGACATAGGCAGTGAAGAACATCAGCAAATCAATATCTTATTACGTGAATGAGTGTTACATATAAAGGAGATCAAACCGTTATCTACATTTAGATAACAAGATTATTAACTAGATTTTACTAACTAATAATTGAAATAGTATTTACAATGTAATCCCGAAAGATTATTCAACAAAGAATGCACCTCAAACACGGTTCAACACTTCTTCGTATGGCCAAAATCCCAACAAAATCTATGGCCTCCTCCAATGCACAGGTAACATATCTCCACAAGAATGCTCTATCTGTTCACAGCTAGCAAACGATAACCTTCAACAAAGTTGCGGAAACGACGTAGGTGGCCGATTATGGGTGGGTAACTGCTTCCTGCAATACTACAACTCTAGCTTCTTTTCAAAGCTAGACACCACTGGGATTATTCTGACTAACGTAAACAATGTTAACACCAGTAATCTGAATAGTTTTATGACCACTACTTTTAATCTCCTTTCCAACCTATCTCGTGAGGCTTACAGTTCCTCAAATTATACGGCATTCGCTCAAGGATCAGCTGCATTTTCTTCTATTGGCACCGTTTACGGTCTAGTTCAGTGTTGGAGAGATATATCTATCACGGACTGTGCATCTTGTTTGCAATCAGGAAGCGATAAAATCTACTCATGTTGTTATGTGAAGCAAGGAGCTCAAGCACTCCTAGGAAGCTGCAGGGTTCGTTATGAAATATACCCCTTTTTTTACATGAGTACTGGAGGGAATAGTACTAGTCCACCTCCACCAGCTCCATCCTCTGGGCCAAACCCTCTTATAGAAGCTCCACAGACTCCTCCATCGAATGGAACTTCTCTCACCATGTCAAGTACTGTACACATAACCTTTCTCTGTTGCATTGAGTTTTATAATTTGTGCCATTCTGGGGTTATACAATTTGATTGTTCCAACTTTTGTAAATAACAGAAGCTTCCTCTTCAAAAACATTACCCATAATAGTGGGGATTGTGGGAGGCTTTGTTCTAGCATTAATTGTATGTCTGTTTGCCATGTGGGGAAAACTGAAATCTGCTATTTCACCGAGGTGAGTAGCCCGTGCGTAGAATGAAGGTATAGAATCTGGAGTTTTGGTCTTTGTTTCGCACGAAGAGAAGGAAGTTGCAACAGAGGAAGTAAAGGGAAGGAAGAAGAAGGAAGAGGCGCAATAGAAGAGGAATGTGTGTAAGAAAAGGAATTCATGACTAAAGGAAGGAGTGCAACAAGGGATGGTATGAAGGAATAACAGTATTAGAAGGCGTGGGAGTAGCATAACAGTTGGAAAATGACAGTAAGGCATAATGCTCAGAAAGTGACAGGCCTTAACGACTATGGGTACGAGTTCGGCTAGAGCCTACGAAAACCTCACATATGAAGGCATCTCTGTAAGTCAGGTCATTAGTGCCTCTTGTTAGGTGTTACTAGAATAGGAAAGACAACCTATTGGCTAGATATGGGAAGTCGGTTGAGAAAGTGACATAAAATAAGTATGTATTGTGTCTGTATTGTGTCTATAATGAGGCTATAAAAGGGTGAAACAAAGTTGTATGTGGGTTAGACTCTCGAGGTAGACATCCATTAGACAAGTGTAGACTCTCAGTTGTTCCTGACTGTTAGCTTTTGGTTGATGGATTTGTATTTTGTCTGTTAGTATTTTCGAGTGCATTGGATTGAAGGATCTATAGCTGAGTGTGCAGAAGAGTAGGAAAGGTTGAGTCGATCGAAGCTGTGTGCGGATCACTAGTAGAGCAAAGTAGGAAGAGAGCAGAGAGAATATCAGAGAGCATGAGAGGAAGGAAGATTTTGTAAATAAAGAGAATAATATCTTGAGAAGAGTTTGCAATTTAGTGCAAAGACAAAAGGTGCATCTATTTCCTCATGCCAGATGAAGAGCACCTTGTGGTTTTTTCTCGGATGGGTTTCCACGTTATATTCTATGTATATGTGCGAATGCTGAATGTGTTGAAATACTTGTATGAATGTTTCATTGAATCAATGGTTATAGATTTGCTTAAATATGAATAAATGTATATCAGTTGCACTGTATTAATTGAATATGATTATGTTGCACAACCACTGTTGATATAGTAAGTTGCATAAGAGAAGCTGGGTCACGGCCTAACTGTTGAATCACAATGAGCATAAATAATCCACCATTGGAATTTAGTGAGAGCCTTGGTAAAAGGCCAAGGTACTAGAAATTCCCAACCCACCTGCAAAAATGTGGTTCTGGCAATTACCCATTCAAGAGAGATCTCTCAGGTGAGATGACATCTACATCGCAAGTGCTGCCGACTAAGCTCTGCTCTGTTGGGCCACTATCTTGGGATTTGTTGCACTGAGCATAAAGGGACCGAACTTGGGTCATGAGGGAGAAAAGCCAACACAAATGATCAAGTTCCATAATCTCCACAAAATCTCTTATACAAGTGAAGTTTTTTAAACTTTGATCTATTATAGGAATTCAGTAATTTGTCAATAACAGTGTTAGGCTCTAATGCCTCCTTCCTTCTCCTATTATGTCACCTTTGTAAGGCCTTCAATCCTATCCCAAAGTGTTCTTAAGGGGACCTTAGGATATTTAAACACTTACGAGAATTTAGTTAAGATTAACTTGGTCTAAAGTGTCTAAAGCATGTCTATATAGTTTGCAATTTTATGTATGTAATTTGATGGTCACGACATGTTCTAGATATACAATGATCTAAGGATTCATCTTTTCCTTGATCCGAATGACTATGGATTTGTGGCTTAACACTTGATTAGTCCATGAACTCTATTTAAAGAGAATGGAGGGTCATTTTCTTAATCATTGATTGAGAGAAACTCATATGTAGAATAAATTTTCCTTTACCTTAATATATTTCCTTATGTAGAAAATTGGTTGGGGCCATGGGTTATTTCCCTCTCTAAGGTTTTAAACAACTAAAAAAATGGTGTGTTGATATGGGATATTTTGTGTGACGGGTTTCTTAAGGTGTTCGATCTTCTAGAAATAGTTTGTGTTAGTCAAACATTTTTTATTGTGATATGTTGTGCTTGATTCTTGAAAACATGTCTATTGATACCATCTCTTCTTGGAATAATTAACTCTAATTCCGTGATTTCTCCAACATATTAATTGTAAGTTGGGTTGGTCAAGGAAATTAAGAAAACATAAACTTTACTAGTTTTCCAAATGTTACGAGGACTAGCATCAAGGCGTGTTGGGAGATACTTTGTAGAAATTATGATCACCTTCCTATCTTCTCTTTTCAACCTCAAAGCTTCAAGAGAAACATTGAGCTTCTACATTCCTTGAGGGACTTTCTACACATTTTTTATTCGCCCCATTGACAACAAGAAAACAAATCACCTTTGAAACAAAGAAGTGTTTACATTGCTAACATTGGAAATGATCCATCATGAGTTAACATGTATGTGATATCTCTACTATGGTATTTTTAAGGGGTATTTTTAGCTTCTTCTTTTTTTAGATTTGTGCATTTTTTTCAAATTAATTTTTTTGTCAATTAACTATTTTCACATCTTTTTTATTTTTTCTACATAAAATATGATTATATTAATAATATTCACCAAATTTTATGTGATAATAATAAATTATAATATGTTTTTTAAATTAATATTTTCTTATATATCTATATCTATAAAATTTTCAATTTAAAATATTTAAATTTTAAAAAATATAATCTTTAGATTACTAAAAAAGAATTCACTAAAACAAAAAGCATTTAACCGATCATATATTTTCTTGTAACTAAGCAATAATATCTAACATGTGATACTATGTTAAGAGATGATTCCTAAGAATGGGCCAGAGTGAAACTCTCTCCTAACATCATAGTGGCAAACATTATTAACCACCAATGTAATTTATTTAGAAAAATATAACTTAAATACAAAACAATTTCATTCATGTTTAT
>LPNX010443958.1:17168-30061 GCA_001517045.1 Pseudotsuga menziesii
GAATTTAAGTTAGACACTTGTTTTTGCATGCGAAAGCATTTTGTTGAAAGTGAGTTTCATGATCTTGTTATATTTATATTTATTGTGTTTAAAAATATCGCTGAGAAAACAGTCTACTTATTTTGAGAGCCAACATCTCACGAAAAAATACTGCATTTGTGTGAAATTCATTTAAAATATTCCCGTGATCATAAGCATGTATATAACATGACTAGATGGAAGTGAATATCCATTTTATGTGTTATATCAATGATTTTTTATTTCTATAATCCAATGCATAATGTCATGATTCCCATGGAAAATCAATGAGTTAGGAACACAACTAAGTGGATTCTATAGTCATGTGATTGCATTATTAGATGTAAAATGTTTTTTTGTTCAATACATTAGATCCTTGATCACATGCCCCATTATACCATCTCCATGTGTGAATGTTATTTTGCCTCATCATACCATCTCCATCTGTGAATGTTATTTTGCCTCATCATACTATCTCCATATCTCCTTGTATGAATATTGATAGGCCCATCCTTGATCACTTATGGCATGGCCAACCTAACATAAGACCCTCTGTGTCATTGGGTATTATCTATTCTCGAAATTTTATTTCAAATACCACTAGTAGCCTCCAGGCAAGACACCTAGCCATAATATCTCAAACTCTCATTAAACCTTCTAACGATTAGAAGTAATATGTGCTCATGAATGTGGGTGGATCATGAACTTATTCTGCATCAACAAAGATGAAATAAAACAAAATGAAATAACATAAAACATTTAAACCGAACTTGGAACAACAATCATTGATGGTTCATCTGTCATCATGGTTAACTCAATAACATCATAAAATTAAGACACATTGTTACAATACTTTGAAGGATAAATATTAATGATTTTTTTAAAGGGGATTCTCAATTCTACCAACATGGGTTAGGCTGAGGCCTCATGCTCAGATAGGATGAAAAGGAAACAAAATAACTCACCATATTAGAATAAACTTTATGTCCATTAAAATTTTGATTAAAGAGGTCCTTAGCAAAAACTATTAAGATTTCTAGACATGGAAGCATAACCTTTTAACCACTCATCAAATCAAGAAACTGTGAAATGTGATGCATGTTAGATTTGAAAATATTTCAAAATAGTGGTTGACACCTCATTTTGACATCATGAACCCATATTTCATAATCAATTATGTGAAGGAAAAGTGCAATCATCATTCAAATGTGTTTGACTACCTTTGTCGTAAAGTCCAAATTTGTTAATTGGGTTGCATTCATAGACCTCAAAAACCTACAAATAGGCTCTACTAGAAATAAAATTGGCATTTAAGTTAGACACTCATTTTTGCATCCAAAACCATTTCATTGAAAGTGAGTTTTATGGTCATCAATAATCCTTGTTATATAGATCTTTTCTGTGTTTAAAAACATCAATGAAAAAATGGTCGATTCATATTGAGAGCCATCACCTCATAAAAAAATGCTAATTTTGTTTAAAATGCATCTAAAAGATTCACATGATCATGAGCATGTATAACATGCTTAGATGGAGATGAATATCGTTTTTATGTGTGACATTGATCAATAATTTCTTTGCTTCTATCACTTGATGTGTAATTGGCATGGTTTCTATGGAAAATCAATGAATTATGAAACACAGCTAAGTGGATTGTATAGTTATGTGCTTGCATTATTAGAGGGAACTTATTGTCAATTCAACACATATTAGATCCTCAATCATGCCTCATCATGCCATCTCCATGTGTGATTATTACATTGCCTTATCATACCATCTCCATGTGTGAATGTTACTAGGCACATCCTTGATCACATATGACAAGATAACTTTACATAATACACTCTATCACTAGGTATATCTCTCTTTCTCAAAATTTGGTCTTAAATAGTGCTCATAACATCCATGTAAGACACCTAAACATAATATCCCAAAATCCTATAAAACCTTCTAATGAAATAAGCAATTATATGCTCATAAATATGGGTGGATCATACTCGTATTATGCATCAACAAAGCTCAAATAAAACAAAATGCAATAACATAAAACATTTCAACCAAACTTGGCACAACAATCATATCCATCGTCATAAATAACTCAAGAATATCATAAAAATATCATCAAAGTTAACTCAAGAATGTGATAAAAGTAAGATCTAAGAATATGATAAAAGTAAAATCTATTGTATTGTTAAGATATGTGCTTGAATATTGGACTGGTTTTTTTTAAGTTTGATTGTTTTGGCAATTTATTGTAATTTCTAATCAAATTTTATGACATTTTCATAGGTATTTTAAGATTATTAGTATTTACTAAAATATGTTTATTTTAAAATTATTATTATTTATTAAATTATTTTAAATACATATTTGTTGAATTGTTTTTTTAAATCAAATCAATTCAATTGCATATTAAACATATTTTTTCCAAAATTTAAATGCCAAATATGAGATTTAGTTTCGGGCATAAGCCAATTCCAATTCCATTTCATAGAATAGGTTTTAAAGATTTTTAAATGAAAAACAAAAGCTCCAAGCATTCCTAAACAAAACAAAATGAAATGTTTTACAATTAAAAAATATAGTTTAACCAGCTCATTTCGAATTTGAAGAAGGATTGGAAAATATGATTTAAATGAAGATTGCAACTGCACAAAATGGAAACTTTTAAAATTAAAAAATATAGTTTAACCAGCTCATTTCGAATTTGAAGAAGGATTGGAAAATATGATTTAAATGAAGATTGCAACTGCACAAAATGGAAACTTTTAAAATTAAAAAATATAGTTTAACAAGCTCATTTCAAAGAACGATGGAAAATATGATTTAAATGAAGACCGCAATTTTGCCATTTCGCTGGAAGTATTGAGTAAATTATTATTCGATTCATGATGTCTCATTTATAAATAGATATCTCAAGACCTGGCATAGGATAAGGAGCACTTTCTCTCTTAGAAAGTGAAAATTCCTACTTGGACAGAATTTAAAATTCCTTCCATAGTTGAGAGCTTTGCACAGAAACTAAACTTCGCTTCAGGGAAAATCCATAGAATTTGAATACCCATATCCACAGCCAAAAACCCACGTCACACAATCATGTAAAGAAATCTGACCAATGTTTGAGGGCTTAGCGATTTACCCATTTTCCTACACGTTGTCTACTTTTAAATTAACTTATAGGAGTTGCCTCGGTTGGCACTGCCTCTTCTCTCACTTGTTCAAGAACTACATTCTTCCCCACCATGGCGAGGGTGCTGCCATTATACTTTTTGCTCTCAAACACAAATGTGTTGGCCAATTTCTGCTAGCAGGATGAAACATAGATTCCCAACGCTCTGGCCACCATTTTGGCAGTCAACTCGTGCCCTTCTATAAGCCAGTCATCCATAACTGTGTAAGGTAAGAATCTATGGAGGAAACAGAGGTCACTTCCACAGCTGTCACATTTTCTCCCACTAGTAAATCATTATGGAGTTGTATACACCAACCCATGAATATATACTGAAGTATACATAACCCAACATCATATTCCAGTAATACACAAAGAATATTTATTTAATTAATTTGATAACGCAACATCTGCAATTATTTCAATCGATGAAACTTCTGTAAATGCCGGAGCCATTAAAAACAAGTTTAGATACCTTACTTGTATTCCTGAGATTTATTTGGATAAGACTGTCAAATGATAAGTTTGTGTGATATATGTTTCAAGCAAACTTGGTGCCAGGGCTGAATCTGCTGGCAATGTTTGGGTGTTTCGCCCTCCTTCCTGAAACAAAGCTCTGTTAGGGAAACGAAAAACTAAACGTCAACCTATCTTCCCTAATAGATAAGGACACTACCAAAGGAAGATAAAGAGGTCCTAGAGCTTTCTCCATTTCCATTTCAAAATAAAATTGGTCACCTCCGAAAGGAAATATAACTTTAAATGAAAAACGCTCACTAAATTCAAATGTCCCCTGAGTTCAAATTCAAAATTTGCCCGCCCATTTACGGAGTTCAAATTTCAAACTTGACATGGGCAGATGCATGGATGCATCATGCCATGGCATGCATTGCCTTAGAAGCGCGTCACCTTGGAAATTGGAGGAGTACGACCTTGTACGATTTCATGCCTTTTGAAGCTGCCAGCCTGCCACTGAACCGGTGAACGGAGGGTGCCTAAAAAAAAGAGTGTCTAGTGGACGATCGCCGGTGAATGAAAACTCCAGGCGAAATTGTTGATTATCTAGACTACTCCTAGTTACTTTCCTTCAACTAGCAATTTGCATGACACCTGGCACTTTGTGTTGCTAAACTTATGCCAATGGTTTGTTGTAATTATATTGATGTTGGGCCTAAAAGGTATTTCTTAAGACTTGCCACATATATAGTGAATTTAATGCCTCAATTCTGATGATGGAATGACAAGTTAAAGTTATTATGAAGTGACACATGATTTTCGACATGTAACAATAATTTTTTTCCAACATTCTTACGTCAAGAGTGGTGACATTTTAATATTGCAAAAGATACCCTTTTGTACAAGTTCCCATACTATTAGATGGGAAGTCTAATATGTTTCTAGTCGATGTAATGCTCCCTCACGTACATCAAATACAAGTCCCTTAAGTGCAAGTACGCTAGAGAAACACCATTGTCAATTGTAGTTCAATATGTCAATATCATTTGGCCATACCTTTTAGACTGCCATGCAAAGGTATCATGAAATTGTCTTACATGCATAATCTAGTATTCCTTTAAAATTGGTGAAACCAATATCATTTAACTTCAATTTTGCATATATATGTTATAGGTAGTTGAAGATCATGCGTTAGATCATCTACACAAGATGACATATATGTTAGAATTCTGGTTTTCAATTGATTTTGATTTTTTTTATTTAGCTGCTATAAACTTAATAAAAATTCAGTCTCATTACTACTCCATACTACTGTCTTGCAAATGACTTACTATCAAACACTTGGTATCTTTGAATTATGAAAAAAATCATGAACCTGGAAAATAGTCAAGAATTTCAAAAGGCAATGCGTTGCAAGGCTTTGTTCTATTGTGCACGAGAGCTTGTAATTTCAATTGCAAATACCTTGCAAACAACGATTAGTTTGGACTAAGTTAAGGATTAATTTTTGCATGGTTTATTACTCCTTAATTTTTGCATGGTTTATTACTCAATTTCATAGACAAATTAGTTTGCAAAATATGGTGTGAAATTTATCCCTTTCGTTCTTGAAAATCTATAAAGTAGCCCACTAACCTTTTTTTTATTGTAATTGTAGGTTTAAATCTTTGTGCTTAGATTTCCTCAAATTCAATATTTGAAAAACTTGCAAAACTTGTAATTCTATGCTTCAATAACCTACAAAACGAACAGTAATAAATAAAAATAAATAAAATTATGAATTTTTTTCTTTAACAATTTGTTTACAGTCATAAAGTAATGAGATTTTTCTTTAACAACTTGTTCCAAATGCATTTGAATTTATTAATATAATTTGATGTTATTGCCAATGCTCTCCACCAACCAATACAAAACAATTATGTTGAATCACATGTAGTCCATATTAAATTAGAGAAAAGCCAAATAGCATTTAAATTTTTAATATAATTTGATGTTAATTACGTATCATCTCCACCAACGACTACAAAACAAATACGTTGAATCTAATGAAAGTCAATATTAAACTACTTATTTGTTTTTAAGTAATTTAAACTACTTAACAAATCTCTAGTAAATCATTCATTCATTGCTCTCTCTCTCTTTCTATATATATATATAGTTCTTATCGAAAGGTGTCCATCTGATCTTGATAAGCAGCTTCGACTTCTAAAGGATTTCTTCTCTACCATGGGTATGACAATCAACACTGATAAAACAAAAGTTATGATTATCAAATCCAAGAAGGACACTTACACTAATTTTGTGTATGACAATAGCAACTTGGAGGAAGTGTCTTCCTACAAATACCTAGGAATTCATATTCATCGCAAGCTCAACTGGAACTATAGCATTGAGAAAAGGATTAATGGAGGGTGGAAAGCTTACTTTGGTCTTGAAAATAATTGTAAAGCAGAAAACCTTGTGATGTGGGATAAAAAGACGTTCCTCTTTGAAACTTTAGTCACTCACGCCATCTTCTATGGATGTGAGGTTTGGGGTTGCAGCATCTCTATAGAATCTTGGAGAAAGATTGAGCAAATCTAGAAGTGTTTTATAACGTATAACCTCAAAATTAAAAGCAAAACACCCTATCATATTCTCCTTATAGAAATGGGTATTTCCCCTATCAAGAGCCTAGCCATGACTACGATCTTGTTGTACAAACACAAAATCAATAACATGGGAGACCAGAGACTCCCTAAGCTAGATTTTAATTCCAACCACAACCACCTAAGGCTCAAGCGAGGTTGGTATAAGGATACCAGGGCCTGGTTAAACCGTTGGGAGATCAACGAAAATATTGCAATGCAAAGTATTAATAACATTAAAAATATTGTTACTTCTAAGTTTAAAGAGAAACCGTGGTGTGAGAAGGTTTCAGAGGCTAAAAGAAAGTTAAGATATTATAAGGAGGTCATCAACCCTACTCTAGAAGATCAAAAGTATCTCTCTGTTTTAAGCAGTTCAAAGAAAAAAAACTAATATAGCCAAGATAAGAACGAACTCTCATGAGCTTCATAGTGAAACAGGCCGTTGGACAGTTCCTAAAACACCATGGGTGGAAAGGATCTGCCATATCTATGAGAATAGGAACATTGAAGATGAAAATCACTTCCTCTTAGAGTGCCCTGCATACACCCACATTAGATTTCAGTTTCCTAATCTTGGCTGCAACACCGAATTTCCTAGCCTTTTAACTTGTCAAAATTATAGTGAGCTCGGAACGCTTCTCACCAAGCTCTTTGAGCATAGGAATACAATTTTAAAACAAACTAATTAATTGGTTTCTTTAGGTCCAATAGACCAAAGTTTGGTCTCAGTGGATGTTGACCACCATCATCATCATCATATCAAAATAAGTTTTAATAAAACTCATAATAATCATTATCCTCCATATTTATATTTAATATCTTTCTTTAAAATTAGTTATATATGTTTTTACTTATTTTTTTTTTTTAATGAATTATACATAAACTAGTATAAGCACTTAAGCGTAGATTACCATTCCACCCCAAATTATACGTTATCCATGCATTCATGTATCAACTATGAAAAATTATACGTTATCCATGCATTCATGTATCAACTATGGGTTATCCATTTATTAACCATCATTTATTTTTTATATTTTTTTTTATCTATGACATTCTTCTAGTTATCTTCCATGAACTATTGGTTATCAGCTACCAATTATTTTTTGTATTTTTTTTATTCCTTTTTAATTGTTTATTTTGAATTTCAAACGACTGCCATAGAATCAATCTAGGCAATACACTTGTCTCATCCTCATGCAATCCTAGAAAATCATAGGTCGTAGTCCACCCCAAATTCTAAAACTAATACATCCACTTAACTTGTGGTTGGTGAACATCGATAGGCCGCAGGTTGAGTGTTGCTAACAAGTTAAGTGCCATGAACAAGTTATTTGTTACTTGTTCTCCATGCTTAATTGTAAACACTCGTTCGAAGTACTTGTTATCCATGAATCAAGTATGTAGATAAGGATGACAACCAATTTCCCAAAAAGATAGGAGTTGGCATTTTTCGAGTTTAGCAACAACTGATTTTTTCATGGTTTATAGATTTACCATTATCTAGTTTTTTGTATTTTGATTTTTTCTTGCTTTAAGGAAACAAAAATTAGAATGGACAATTGTATATGGCTATGTGTAAGTCCATAGACGAAATAGATGATATTGAAGATTTGATGTGAATCCAGAAGAGAAGAATAGATATATGTTGTTTCAAAGAAGATTGCAATCTCAATCTTTGAATAACAAGAAGAATGATACACTTGCTTTGTGGATGTTTCCCTCTCGAGGGTTTTACCACGTTAAATATTTGTGTTCATTATTATGTGTTTGCCATTATTCTTTGTCTATTTTGTCTGATCTCTGAATTGTTTAAGCTTCCACTATAACAAGTGGTGTCAAATCTAAGTCACTGGAGATCGAGGCGAAGAAGTGAACTGGAGTCAAGATTGAATCTAGTTGCTTGAGAAAATGGACAGGGTATAGAGTGTGAAAGTTTAGGTGGAGAAGTTCAACAGGAAAATCAATTTTGAGTTATGGAAACTCATGATAAAAGATCTTGTGCATTAAGGGCTGCAGAAAGCCTTGTTGGGAAAATAAAAAAGGCCAGCGGACATGTCATTAGAGAGAATTTGAGGTCAAAAATGGGCCTCAAAAGGACCAAAATGTACTATAAAAATCAACCAATTAAATTCTAGTAGATGACATCATCCCCCATGGTTGAGGTGGCATTGCATGAGTTAAGAATGCTTATTTGTCACATTTTCTATGCTGGATGAAAATCCATAGTTAACCAAGGTAGTGGTACAAGTACTTTTAAGTCATAAAGTGAAGTACTCACAATAAAAGTCATTTCACACTTTCTCATAAAATGATATTATTCTTATTTTCAAGTAAAGTACTCACAATTCACTTTCTTATAAAATAATATTATTGTCATTTTCAAGTAAGTACTCATAATTCATAAAAATGTATTTTCACATTTTTTTATAAAATAATATATTGTCATTTTCATGTTTTTTAATTTTAAATTATATATTCACTCAATTGTATTTAACATCAAAATGTCAAACTAATATATATATATATAATATATATATATATAATCTTGTACTTTTAAAATAAATTAAATTCATGAATGATATTTATATGAAAAAAAATATGTTAGTTATGCATATAAATTAAATTCATTTTTGTTTAATTTTATTTACAAGTTCAAGACAAATAAATGTTAAAGGACAATAAATTTTTGGTTATTTACAATGAATCTTAATAACATCATTCTAGAGTTATTTTATTAATTTTATTTATAGTCAATTTAGAAAAGTAACTCAACCATGGTTATTTATATTGTGCATAAAAAGTAGTGTAGGAGGTAATTTGTCATATATACCTACCCCATAAAACCCCTAACTCATAATATTTTAATATATCTTATATTTGTGTAGTACAGCTCTTGGGAGGCCCATTTTTTACCTCAAATTCTCTCTAATGCGAATGAAGACTAGGAGAATATGGATTTGAGAGCACTCAGTACCATTCGACTGTGTTTAGAAAATGACGACTTGCTTAACATTGTTGAAGAATATTCACTAGTAGGCTTATGGGTTGAATTGGAAAGCATATATATAACCAAGTCCCTGAACAACAGAATCTTTCTAAATAGGAAGCTATATACCTGGAGAATGACCAAGTCCCTAATGCCAAAAGATGCTTTCTTTGTGAAAAAATATTATGATTTTTATTAGTTGGAATTCATCACATGGTTTTAGAAATATTATTTTTTATTGTGAAGTCGGTAGATGAATTATGTCAATAATGGAAATTGGAAAAGTATTTGGCCAGAAAAAATTTAATGGGGACAATTTCCCGACAATTCAACACAATTTCCTGCAAAAAATAGGCTAAACGCTGGTTCAGCATAAGTTAGGATGCGATATGTCAAAGAGAAGGCGGGTTTAAGACTAGGTTAATTGTCTTGAATTTCTAAATCACATTAAATAACCAAAGTAATCCATGAGTTAAACCTGCAAGTAAATTCAATTTTAATTCCCAAATGTTTAAGAAAATGATGATGCAATTATGTAATGTAAGTGGTGGAGCATCCATTCCTGATCACAATCTGACAGGCAATAAACTAAAAAATTTCACCAAAAACAGAAGTGGTTGAGCATCCATTTCTTATCACCCATCTTGCGAGAAGTAAAAATAAAATTAAGGAAGAAATTAAACTGATAATAATTTTTGAAACTTAATCAGAGTGGTTGAGCATCGATTCCTAATCACCAATCTGGCGGGTAACTTAAAAGAAAATTGTGGAAGAAATTAAACTGAGAATGTTCTTAGTAAATACTTTTTTTTGCTATGATATTTGGCAGAATGAAAACATGCCAGTGTATTCCTTCTCACATTTGGCCATCAAGACAACTCACACCAAAGACAATTCCTGAAAATTCATCCGAGCAAAAATTTGTGTTGAAGGTACGTCATGCAGGATAGAAATAAACCATTCTATCAAGGCATTGTAATCTCAATAAGTAATAAAAGTGCACTTGCCTATTACTAATGATCAATAAAAAACAAGAAATATCAGTAATAAGAGCTTGTACTTACTTATGTTTATAGAATTTTTGAAATAGTTGCTTCTATGTCTATCTCATTCACAGGATATTATGAAATGATAGTAATGATAGTAAGAAAAATCATTAGCCAATTTGTTGAGGAAATGTGCATTTTTGTGCTAATCAAAAAAAATTGGCTTCCCTACCAAATCATGAATAAGTGGGCTTATATATTTGCATGAATCCAATTTGGCATAGGTGATTCATGGTTAAGTATGTTCATATATGTATAATTATGCCTCATACCATATTTCATACATGGGGTGTACTTGGATTGACCCGAAGTACATTTTTGTGCGAGACATGAAAAATTGGGAAACCATATCTACAACCAATATGGAAGTATTGGATTTCACTATAGATGGAACATTTAAAAAAGGAACCATACACCCGATTTCCTGAACTCGTTTATTTCCTCAGTTGAATATATAGTTGAAAACTTAGTTCATTGTATTTATTTCCTTGTAATAAAAATTTGAGGGATGATAACAAATAATTTCCATGAAATTTTATTTTATATCTCAATTTTGAATTTAATAATGATTATATAAAATGACTGGCTAAGTCTCTAAATTTATGGAAATGATGTTTTAAATCATCCACCTGCGACCTTATGCTTCTAGAAAATGGTGGAGCATTTGTCTGTCAAGGTGCAAACAGGCTGAATGGGTGATTTGGAAGGAAAATATCTACTTGATAAGAGACATGTTTTCAAATATGAGTCGAAGTACAATTGAATAAATCATCCACCTACAAATTTATGCTCTACTATTTTTTTTAGCCCTCACAGGTGAGAAATTGAGGGCATTTCCCTAAGGAAATTTAGGCCATATTTAGGTGCAAAACAAGCTAAGTGGTTATTTTGGCAGACCAATATTATCTTAACCATAGGTTGTTTTTCAAAAACGAGGCAAACGTAAAGTGCATAAATCATCCACCTATAATATGATGTTTTCATAAAAAAATTATCCCATATAGGTGAGAAATGGTGGCCATTTCCCCAAGGCTACTTAAGCCATTTTTTCAAGACTTGACCAATTTTGCAAATGGCAAGCATTTTTCTATCAGGGTGTAAAATAGGTTGAATGGGTGATTTGGAAGGAAAACATCTCCTTGAACAAAGACATTTTTTCAAATATGAGTCAATGGACAAGTGAATAAATCGTCCACCTACAAATTTATGCTCTAATAATTTTTTTATCTCTCGCAAGTGAGAAATTGCGGGCATTTTCCTAAGGCCACTTAGGTCAGATTTAGGTGCAAAACAGGATGAGTGGCTATTTTGGTAGGCCAATATTTTCTGGACCTTAGAGTTTTTTAAAAAACGGATCCAATTGGTAAGTGAACCAATCATCTACCTACAAGATGATGCTTTCATAGAAATTTTATCCCTCACGTGTGAGAAATGGTGGGAATTTTACCAAGGATACTTAAGCCCTTTTTTCAATACTTGAAACATTTTTTCTAATTGAAAGCAATTTTTTGTCAGGGTGCAAAACAAGTTGAATGGCCATTTTGGAAAAAACATATATCCTTGATAAGACACTTGTTTTAAAAAACGAGTTGATGTACAAATGAATAAATAATCCACCTACAAAGTGATTCTCTAATATTATTTTTATCCCTCACAGGTAAGAAATGGCAGGAATTTTCCTAAGGTCATTTTGTTAGTTTTTCAACAATTAAGCTAGCATAATGATCTTAGGATATTTTCACTGAGAGAATAACAAGTACAGCAATAAAACATGAACACATCACAAGAGACAAGAGACACAAAGAGTTTTCCTCGGGGAAACCATAAAGGAGAAAACCCCGCAACTTCCTCTAAGATAGAATCAACACCAAAACAGTAAGAGATCTCCCAAAACAACAGCAGCCTTCTGTCTTCTGTCAAGCCAAGATATTTCCTTCTCCAAAAGTGCGCCACACTTGAGAGAGCAAGTGAGTAATTCACAAGTGATAAATAGAGAGACTCACCCTCTCTATTTATATTAGTCCATTCACTTAAATTACCATTTCACACGTAGGCCCGACTTAATAATTACTACTCGAGCCTACACCTTAATTAGTGTATAATAACTCAAGTGCCCCTAAACAGTGGGGACTTACCTAATGACTTGATATGACTTGTTTACATTATAATCCTCCCGATCGGAACATCGGGGCATGACCACATGACTCAAATACATAAAGAAACATCCTGGAATAAACATCGGGTTACAATACATAAGATACATAGAAGGATACATTCCGAAGTTACATATATATCAACACTCCCTCTTAACTAGGAAGGTATTCTTTCGACACAATTTTCAGCACTGGTCTTCTTCTCTGCATCAACTGGAACATCTTCATCTTTGAGTCATCTTCATCTTCAAGTCATCACCATCTTCAAGTCATCATCGGATCTCGATCATCTCTCGATCTGGATCATTATCACTGGACTGGATCTGGATCATTTCTCGATCTGGATCACTGCTGCTGGATCATCATTACTGGATCAGGATCATCACTCGATCTAGATCAACACTGGTGTTATCTCATGATTCTACTCGTCAT
>LPNX010443958.1:33072-53499 GCA_001517045.1 Pseudotsuga menziesii
GCATTCCTTTTGCATCCAATGCTGAAATGGATAGCAGATTCTTCTTAAGTCCTGGAACAAACAAGACTTTTTTCATTGTTAGGGACTTACCAGAGTCCAACTTGTAAGAAGATTCCCCACTACCTTTTATTGGATATTGGTAGTCATCTCCTAACTTCACCTTGTGAGGTGATTCATGTTCTGATAGTCTCACAAAAGATTCCTTGAACCCTGTCATATGTTTGGAAGCTCCACTATCTATAAGCCAATCATCACTACCATGAGTAATGTTACCTGTGAGAGCTGATATCAAAACATATTCATCCTCGCTTGAAGAATCTTCACTTTCATATCTGGATCTCTTCTTGGATGGTTCATCATCCTCTGCAGCATGAGCATGATGTCTTCTTTTGTTCCCCTTCTTCTTATTAGGGTGACTTTTGTTTTTAGGACAGTCTTTTGCAAAATGTCCTACCTCATCACATGTATAACATCTTAATTTAGAAATATCCTTTCTGAGATGAGAAACCTTACCTTTGGAGTAATGAGGTCTTCTTTTGCTTTTCTTAGAGTGGGTTGTGAGGGCTTGATCTTCACTTCCCATCTTCTCTTCTCGAGCTGCTATCCGTGCTTCTTCTTGAGAACATTCTTCCCATAGTCTGCTAAATTTGACTAGCTTCTTTCTTGCACAGATACCTTGAATAAAAGCATCCCATGACCTAGGAAGGCCATTTAAAGTAGTCATGACAATTTCAGCATTTTCCACTTCTTCATCAACAGCCTCTAATTTTTCTTTGATTTGAGAAACTCTTATGAAGTATGACTGGATAGTTTCTGCATTCTGAATCTTCACATTCTTCAATTGGTTCCTCAGGGTCATCTTCCGATTGATGTTCTTTCCTTCAAACAATTTGGTTAGGGCATCAAACATAGCTTTAGGTGTCTTGAGAGAGGACACCTGAGGGATAAGATGATCCTTAATAGAATCAGCAATGATTCTCTTTGCCATAACCATCTTCTTCTTATGTAAGGCTTTTGCCTCATCTCCCTTTGGATCTGGAACCTCCTCATGAATGTAGGAGTCTAATTCATTTTCTTCCAGGACCAGGGAGATCCTATACTTCCAAGCTCGAAAGTTATCAGCCCCCTCAAGCTTTTCATCAAGCTTGGTATGATGAGACATCTCTAAATAAGAACCTCAAATGGAAATACAAAATATTTTAGATCTTACCGGGTTCAAGATGTCAAATCTGAAGCTTGAGCTAAAATCCTGCAGAGCTGGTTCAGGAACAACAAGGGTTTTGATTTCCTGGAGTTCTGTCCACCCAAATGACTTCAAATTTGTTTCTAACTTCGATTTTGGGAAGGAGAACAATCCAGGCTTGGTCCCACTAAAAAATTCCTCTTCAATAAAAAGCCCTAATTTCCGGCCCCAGTGACAGGTCCAAAACTGAAAAACCTCAGAATTGAATTCTGTTTCGACAGAAAGATGCGCCCTAGGGAGGAGAATAATTCCACCTTACTTTTGCTGAAAATTAGTGGAGGAAGATTCACAAACAAGGAAGCCCTAGCCTCCGCAGCTGCACAGTGTCTTCTTCTCAGGTTAGCTCTGATACCATGTTAGTTTTTCAACAATTAAGCTAGCATAATGATCTTAGGATCTTTTCACTGAGAGAATAACAAGTACAGCAATAAAACATGAACACATCACAAGAGACAAGAGACACAAAGAGTTTTCCTCGGGGAAACCATAAAGGAGAAAACCCCGCAACTTCCTCTAAGATAGAATCAACACCAAAACAGTAAGAGATCTCCCAAAACAACAGCAGCCTTCTGTCTTCTGTCAAGCCAAGATATTTCCTTCTCCAAAAGTGCGCCACACTTGAGAGCTAGCAAGTGAGTAATTCACAAGTGATAAATAGAGAGACTCACCCTCTCTATTTATATTAGTCCGTTCACTTAAATTACCATTTCACACGTAGGCCCGACTTAATAATTACTACTCGAGCCTACACCTTAATTAGTGTATAATAACTCAAGTGCCCCTAAACAGTGGGGACTTACCTAATGACTTGATATGACTTGTTTACATTATAATCCTCCCGATCGGAACATCGGGGCATGACCACATGACTCAAATACATAAAGAAACATCCCAGAATAAACATCGGGTTACAATACATAAGATACATAGAAGAATACATTCCGAAGTTACATATACATCAACACATTTAGGCTAGTTTTAGGTGCAAAACAGGCTGAGTGGATATTTTGGCAGGCCAATATTTTCTTAACCATAGACATTCTTTCAAGATTGAGCCAATGGACAAGTGCATAAATCATCCACCTACAAGATTGTTCTTCCATAAAAAATTTATCCCTCCCAATTGATAAATGGCGGGCATTTTCCCAAGGCTACTTAAGCCATTTTTTCAATACTTAACCTATTTTTCCAATGGCGAGCATTGTTTTGTCAAGGTGCAAAACAATATGAATGGGTGATTTCGAAGAAAAATACCTCCTTTATCAGAGACTTGTTTTCAAATGTGAGTCAATTGAAAAGTGAATAAATCATCCACTTACAAATATATGCTCTCATAATTTTTTTATCCCTCACTGTGAGAAATTGCGGGCATTTTCCTAAGGCCATTTAGGCCAGTTTTAGGTGCAAAACTAGTTGAGTGGCTATTTTGGCAGGCCAATATTTTCTGGCCCATAGACTTCTTTTTAAAATTGACTCAATGGGTAAGTGAAAAAAAATCCAACGACAAGATGATGCTTTCATATAAATTTTATCCCTCACATGTGAGAAATTGTGGGAATTTTACCAAGGCTACATAAGCCCTTTTTTCAATTCTTAACCAGTTTTTCCAATGGGAAGCATTTTTCGATCAGGGTGAAAAAGAGGTTGAACGGTTGTTTTGGAAGGAAAATATATCATTGACCAAATACTTGTTTTCAAAAATGAGTCAATGGACAAGTGAATAAGTCATCCACCTACAAACTTGTGCTCTCACAATTGTTTTATCCCTCATAGGTGAGAAATGACGGGCATTTGACTAAGGCCATTTACGTCCGTTTTAGGTGCAAAACAGGTTGATTGGTTGTTTTTGGCAAGCCAATATTTTCTTGACCATAGACATTTTTTCAAAATTGAGCCAAAGCTCAAGTGCATTAATAATCCACCTACAATAATATGCTTTCATAAAAATCTTATCCCTCACAAGTGATAAATGGTGGGAATTTTCCCAAGGCATACCATAATAATATTCACTGAAGAATTTTTATAAAACTTGAGTAAATGGTCAAGTGCATCAATCATCCACCTGCATTATGATTCCTTAATAACAAGTTTTTCTCTCTCGGGTAGGAAATGGCGAGCATTTTCCCAAGGCCGCTTGAACCAGATTTTCAATACTTGTCAAATTTTAATGACGGCATTTTTTTGCATGATGCAAAACAAGCTGAGTGGTTGTTTTGGAAAGCAATATTTTCTTAACCTTAGACTTTTTTCCAAAAATGAACCAATTGTAAAGTGCATAAACCATCCACCTGCAATCTTGTGTTTTCAAAATAATTTTATCCCTCACTAGTGAGCAATTGTGGGCATTTCCCTAACGCCATTTAGGCCATATTTAGGTGTAAAACAATTGAAAGGTTGTTTTGGAAGGCCAATATAATCCTCACTAGAGACTGTTTATAAAAATTGAGTAAATGTTGAAGTGCATTAATCATCCACCTGCATGTTGGTTCCTTCATAAAAATTTTCTCTCTCAAGCAGGAAATGACGGGCATTTTCTCAAGGCCACTTGAACCATATTTTCAATACTTGTCAAAATTTTAACGAGGGCATTTTTTGGCATAGTGAAAACAGGCTAAGTGGTTGTTTTGGCAGGCCAATATTTTCTTAACCTTGGACTTTTATCCAAATATGATCCTATGGTCAAGTGTATAAATCATCCACTTGCAATATTATGTTTTCAAAATAATTTTATCCCTCACTCGTGATAATTGTGGGTATTTCCGTAAGGCCATTTAGGCCATATTTAGGTGCAAAACAGGCTGAAAGGTTGTTTTGGCAGGCCAATATAATATTCACTAGGGACTTTTTATAAAAATTAAGTAAATGGTCAAGTGCATTAATCATCCACCTCCATGATGGTTCCTTTATAACAAATTTCTCTCTCTAAGGTAGGAAATGACGGGCATTTTCCCAAGGCCACTTGAACCAGATTTGCAATACTTATCAAATTTTTCCAACGAGGTCATTTTCTTGCAGGGTGCAAAACAGGTTGAGTAGTTGTTTTGGCAGGCCAATATTTTCTTAACCTTATACTTTTCTCCAAATATGATCCAATGGTCCAGTGTATAAATCATCCACCTGCAAGATTATGTTTTCATAATAATTGTATCCATCACTAGTGAGAAATTGTGGGCATTTCCCTAAGGCCATTTAGGCCATATTTAGGTGCAAAACAGGCTGAAAGGCTGTTTTGGCAAGCCAATATAATCTTCACTAGAGACTATTTATAAAAATTGAGTAAATGTTGAAGTGCATTAATCATTCACCTACATGATGGTTCATTCATAACAAGTTTCTCTCTCTCAGGTAGGAAATGACGGGCATTTTTCCAAGTCCGGTTGAACCATGTTTTCAATACTTGTCAAATTTTAACGAGGGCATTTTCTGGAAAAATGAAAATAGGATGAGTGGTTGCTTTGGCAGGGCAATATTTTCTTAATCTTAGACTTTTCTCCAAATATGATCCAATGGTCAAGTCTATAAATCATCCACTTACAATATTATGTTTTCATAATAATTTTATCTCTCACTGGTGAGAAATTGGGGGCATTTCCCTAATGCAATTGAGGCCATATTTAGGTGCAAAACGAGCTGAAAGATTGTTTTGGCAGGCCAATATAATATTCATCAAGGACTCTTTATAAAAATTGAGTAAATGGTCAAGTGCATTAATAATCCACCTGCATGATGGTTCCTTTATAACAAATTTCTCTCGCTCAAGTAGGAAATGGCAGGCATTTTACCAAGGCCACTTGAACCAGATTGTCAATACTTGTTAAATTTTACCAACGAGATCATTTTCTGGCATGGTGCAAAACAAGCTGAGTGGTTGTTTTGGCATGCCAATATTTTTTTAACTTTATACTTTTCTCCAAAAATGATCCAATGGTCAAGTGCATAAATCATCCACCCGCAAGATTAATTTTTCCGAACAATTTTATTCCTCTCTAGTGAGAAACGACATGCATTTTTCTAAGGCCATTTAGGCCATATTTCGGTGCAAAACAGGCTGAAAGGTTGTTTTGGAAGGACGATATATTCCTCATCGGAGATTGTTTATAAAATTTGAGTCATTGGTGAAGTGAATTAATCATCCACCTGCATGATGGTTCCTTCATAAGAACTTTATATCTCTCAGGTATGAAATGGAGGGCATCTTCCCAAGGACACTTGAACCTAATTTTCGATACTTGTGAAATTTTACCAACGAGGGCATTTTCTAGAATGGTGCAAAATAAGGTGAATGGTTGTTTTGGCAGGCCAATAGTTTCTTAACCTTACAATTTTCTCCAAAAACTATCCACTTGAACCAGATTTTCAATACTTCTCAAATTTTACCAACAAGGGCATTTTCTAGCATGGTGCAAAATAGGTTGAGTGGTCGTTTTGGAAACCCAATATTTTCTCATCCTTACACTATTTTCCAAAAATGATCCAATGGTAAATTGCATAAACCATCCACCTGCAAGCTTGTGTTTTCAAAATAATTTTATCTCTCACTGGTGAGAAATGGTGGGAATTTTCCTAAGGCCGTTTAGGCAATATTTAGGTGCAAAGCAAGCTGAAAGGTTGGTTTGGAAGGCCAATATATTCTTCACCAGATTCTGTTTATAAAAAATGAGTCAATGGTAAAGCGAATTAATCATCCACTTGCATGATGGTTCCTTCATAACAACTTTCTCTCTCTTGGGTATGAAATCGCGACCATTTTCCCAAGGACACTTGAACCATATTTTCAATACTTGTCAGATTTTACCAACGAGGTCATTTTTTGGCATGGTGCAAAACAGGCTAAGCGGTTGTTTTGGTAGGCCAATATCTTCTTGACCTTACACTTTTTTCAAAAAATGATTGAATGGTCAAGTGTATAAATCATCAAACTACAAGACTATGTTTCCAAAATAATTTTATTCCTCACTGGAGAGAAATGGTGGTCATTTTCCTAAGGCCATTTAGGCCCTATTTAGGTGCAAAACATGATGAAAGGTTTTTTTCACATGCCAATATAATCTTCACCAAAGATTGTTTATCAAAATTGAGTCAATGGTGAAGCGAGTTAACCATCTGCATACATGATGGTTCCTACATAATAATTTTCCCTCTCTCAGGGAGGAAATGGAGGGCATTTTCCCAAGGCCGCTTGGGCTAATTTTTCAATACTTAACCAATTTTTTTCACTGGAGAGAACTTTTTGGCATTGAGCAAAACAAGTTGATTGGTTGTTTTGGCAGGCCATTATCTTCTTGGCCATAGACGTTTTATCAAGAATGAGTCAAAAGGTAAACTATGTAAATCCTCCACCTGAAAGCTGGTGCACTCACATTTCTTTTAGACTTGCCAAGTGAGAAGTGTCAGGCATTTGCCTAAGGCCATTTAGGGAAAGTTTAGGTGCAAAACAGGTTGACTGGTTGTTTTTGGAAGGCCAATATATTCTTAACCAGAGAAGTTTTTCCAAAACTGAGACTATAATCAAGTGCATTAGTCATCCACCCGCATGATGGTGATTTCAGAATAATTTTCTCTCTCTCATTGAGGAAATGGCGGTCATTTTCCCATATCCACTTGAGCCAGTTTTCCGGTAGTAGACAATTTCGTCAATTACAATTACTCGGCCAAATTTCCGAGTATTTGTAAGTATTAAATGAAAATATGAAAACAAAACAGAGAATAATAAAAACTCACATTGTAACACCCTGGTTTCGACCCCGTTTGCATTAAAGATGTATATGATGTTTATATTGTATTTAATCGTGGTGGAGAGCTAAAGACAAAACCCCCACCATCGATTTAACGTTTTATGTTCCAATGATTAAAATCGTTGCCGATGGTATTTCGTGCTAGCCGGCACATTATAGTTTTGGCATCATGTAAATATGCAATTTAATTAAAAACCCACAACCAGCTATGTCAATGCAACAAATAATGAGATGGGGGCATGATTTCCTAAGGATAAGGCAGGGGGGTATTTAATCTTTGGGGCCAATGGGGAAAAGCTAAATGTCAAAGGGAGAACCCACCAAACTGGCAACTACCTTTCTTGTCTCATTCACCCAATCACTTAATTCTGCCAGAAATTGGTTGAAGTAGTTATTGCATCGGGATGGGAAGGGTATGGGCAAAAAATTCGAATTTGGGGAAAACCCATTTTTGGGGAAAAACGTTTTTGACTTTTGGGGCAATTTAACACCCAATAGGCATGCCCATTTGGCCATACATCCACGTTCTCCATTTTCCTCATGCAGTGAAGCTTGGGAGTTGATTTACCTTCATGATTTTTCTGTTGTGTGTTCTCATTCACGATTTTGGGGCTCCTGGACGTTTTCCTCATCATCAGTCATCCACGTTGGGGCTCTCTAAAATGGCTGGAAGTTTTCTGTGTGTGATTTTTGTTTTTGGGTTTGTTGTGTGTGTTTTACCTCATGTGGGCAATCGTTTCTTCTTTCTCCTCAGGATGAGAATTTCATTTTTGTGATGATCTGTGGGTGGGTTTCTTCCCCAACGTTTTTGTTGCATTTCTCCACCGTTTTCCAAGCTGAAAATCAATTTTGGCTTTTGGAATTGTTTTACCCACTTACCATCTCTGATTTTAGCTTCCAGGACGTTTTTGTCCATGCCCAACACTGTAATTGTTGTGTATTTAAATTGTTTTTTCCCATGTTAGGGCCAAAACACCCCTAGGATACAAATTGTTGTTAGGGGGTTGTTTTCACCCATCTTGGCAATTCATTTTGTTGCTAAACTGTTTTTCCTCAACCCAGAAATTGTGTATATTGATGTGTAAGCAATTGTGCTTTGGTCTGTATTGAATTGGGCGTTGAAATGGGGCTTGACCAGCTTGATCAACCTAGTGTGTGAAGGAACCTCACACACAGATCTAGGGGGATGGTTTTCTTCTTTGCACACCCTGAACAGCACTGGAAGGGAAGGCATATACCGAGGGACTGTGTAGCAGAGAAATGGATGCTTCCTTGTGTTGGGTGGGTAGATCTTTAGAAGCCAGGCTAGATTTGGTGCAAGCGTCCATAGCTTTGTTGAGGAGCTCACTAGCTTAGCAATCAACCTATCCATCTCATTTACAGCCTGATAAACCCAACTGTGTTGGCTTGGTTGAATTTTGTGGTATCCTTGGCTATGTGTGAGCCTGCTAGTGTTCCTTATTCCTTGTGGGAATCATGCCCAGTTCGAGGGTGGCAGTGTCGCTGAGAGATTAAGGAGCACATTGGCCTATGGTTGGGTGGAACGTTGCAGCGACATAGTTGGTTGCGGGACGAGCTTCTTCATAAGATAAGTATCTCTGTTTTAATCTCTGCATTGTATTTGATTAATGAAAATGATGAACATGTGAATTAATGGAATGGATATGCTTCTGCTGTATTTTAAATATTTAGGCATATGTGCATGTATTAGTCCAATGCATTTCATTTTATCATGTGTATGTTCATGGGATTTAAATATCTCGGGTTACATAGCAGCAATAGTCGCATCCTCTCCTATGGTAGAGGGGTGGGGAAATGACACACATTCTTCAATTTGAATCACTCAAGCAAGCCAAATATTGAACCCTATGTCTGAATTTTGGTGAACTAGGGCAGATTTTCAATATTTTTTCGCAATAGCATTTTTTAGAATAAAATTGAAAATATTGAATAGTGGAGTAGTGGTGAATGTTAAAACACATCATTTGCAACTTGAATCATTCAATTTGATGATGTAACATTCTTATTAGCACATGAAGAATGTTTTTATTGCTGTGTTAGATTAAATAATGTGAATTTAGTCCTTGGATAAAAAAGGCAAACAACCATTCATTTTTTTCCTCATAAAAAATTATATTATATTTCAAGCATAAATGTAATACATTCTTAAATAATCTATAATTTGGTCTATCAAAAGACCCCAAGCTTCTTCAACAGATAGAAAATTCAAAATGATCAACACATTTGATCTTGGAGCAACTACTAACGTATAGAACCAAAGTGCATATACATATAAATTGCACTTCATGTAACTGTCAAAATGAAATATTGTCTACGGAACTAAATACTAAGAAGGGAGAAGCATGCACGGGTGTGGCTCATTGGCGGTTCCGTTGTTATGAAGTCACTTGTTGTAATTTGGAGGACACGAGATCAATCCCACTCGGGTTTACCTGTGTCCCATGTCTTACGACAGGTGTGGGGCACCTAGGGTTATAGTGGTAGCGGGAATGGATCCCTGGACCCCATGTCACGTGAGTACCAGCCAGGCCCTAGTTGTCGATTCCCCTAGTCAAAAAAAAATACTAAGAAGGGAGAAAAACTATTTAGACTAGTCCAACATTAATTTTAAATGGGTTGCCCCACAAAGATGAAGAAAATACCACTTTTGTTTGGTTTTAGTTTTTTGAAATATCTACTTTATGTTTTCTGTAAGTGCAAATATGAGCAGGGCATGTTTTGATAATTATAGAAGACTAAAATGAGTATCTTTTAGGAAATTTTGAAGACAATACAACACCATCTTCTCAATAGCCCACAAGCTACAAAATGTATATCATTGTTTCTGACATTCAAATTTCATACATCAAGAAAAATTTGTGGAAAATAAAAACCAATCATAACATAATATTAAAATACCATAACAATTAAATACAAGAAATAAATAATTCATATAAACTAAATGATATAATTCACGATACATATTACACCAAATAGTATAAAAAATTATTGATGAAAGGAAAAATGTTTACAAATCCAAATGGGGTACACCAGTCCTCATCCATAATCCATAACAATGATGGACAGGATCCCATTGGTGTGAATCCCATGAAAAGTGTACTTGTACAGGAGGTTGTAGGCTATTATACAAATAGAGAAATCTAAATTTTGGTACCACTCTCTATTTATCAAGAGGTTGAGTCTAATCACTTGAGTCCGAGGTTGGATGATATCTATCAAGAATGGTTTGCCATGTATAGAAAATTGCCTCCTTAATATTCTCATAGCTTTATATGCTGAACTCTAGAGAATTATTCTTCTTTACAATCCCAAGAGATATAGAATGCATTGCAATTAGTTCAAAAGTAACCATGAAACTTTCATCTGAACAAGCAATTTCCACATAGGATTCACTGCATCTAATGTTTCGAGACCTTATGTGATTGAAAACTTTGTAGGAAAGAAGATGAATATTGTGACGATGTACTCGATTGGGCTGCAATCCTCCGATATATGATGGCAATGCATAGTGTGTTCCATATTCTATAGAGGCGGCTAATCTAGCAATCACAATTTCATTGTCACATTTTGTTGCAAGAAGTTGAAAAGTGGTGTGTTTATCATCATTCATAGTAATAAAATGACAAAAAAAAATCTCTTTTTTTTCTACTAGTGCCCACCTTTTAATAGAGCTCACAATAAAGAAAACATCAACAATACCTACAACCCAACATAATATAACATTATATACTCAAAATAAATTTTTTATATACGAGTTGAAGAATATATATAAAAGATACACATGTATACTCACCATCAATTATTTCAGTTGGTATCACAGACCTTGTTTTGTGTATAACACCTCATGTGTATGCAAATTCATACCTTCAGGAATATAGTGGCCTCTACCAAAAACATCTACATGATTTTCAAGTATTCTTACCCAACAAAATGTTCCACCAGTTGAAACATCTACTAAACAATCCAACAATACTTCTACAGGATATGGAATTTTCAATGACTCATCTTCAGACATTCCATGCAACTTTTTGTAATAAATACGAATATGCATGCCTTCCTTTTTGGTAAAATCAAACCGATTTGCGCTATGCACCAAAATCCCACCCATTTGAATGAATTTGTTTCTACCAATCTTAACAAAAGTACCATTTTTAATCAGTAGGGGAGTCACATCTGAACAAGATCCCATATAAAACCCCCGCTTGATGACTACAGTTGATTGTGTTTTATGATTTTCATCTGGCCCACTTGAAGTTAAATATTATTTTATTTTAGAATGTGAAGGATGGTGCAACATAAGCTTTCCACTTTCATCTTCATACACCATTTGAACAGGCATTCCATCATCCATAGTATGTGTCCATGTGTCATTGGTACTAACAGTGTAAAGAATTGGACCATCATTACAAGGAACCAATGCTGTCAAGTCTACATTTCATGTTTGTGACTCATGTATAACTTTGCAGATAATGATTTCTTCTCAACCATTATCTCCTTTAAGAAGAGCAATTGTATCAAAGTTCGGAGCCTTTCCCTTAAGATACTGCAGAGTTGAACGACCTCAGAGTTTATAAGGTATTTCCCTATCATTAGGTTGGTTCTCAACATCATCATCACTCCAACAATTAGTTTTTGCAAGTCTATATAATTTTTCGTGACTTTTGTCATTGTATAGACAATTGTTGCTTCATTTTTCGTCTCTTTTCTCGTTTAGAATCATCTTCAACAAGTATTCAAAAAACTTCTTCCACAACATTTGGAGGCAATGACATCCGTTCTTTATGTGTCAATAGAACAAGCTCTCTATTGAACATGAGCAAATTTATAAGAAGTAAAATTCCACAATCACGACAGGAAGCCAAAATGGCCTACACGGGTTACACATGACACCTTAATTGGAAAGGAAGAGTGAAAAAACAGAGTCATTGATAAAGGCATAATATAAATACTACATAAAGTCTAACCTTTGGTAAAAGCCTTTGATCTCTTTTCTCCTTCCAACCAAGATTTTATATTCGCATAAAGGTGGTCCAAACTGGTTTATGCAACAAATAATAAAGGGAAATGTTCATTTTTCTACATACACAGTTTCTGATCAATCATTTTATAGATTGATTAAATACAAAAATTACATAGGGGTGGTAGCGGGGTAGGGGTTATCTTAGACCCAGGTGGAAATATCATCTATTCTTATGCTTGGGGACTAGCCAAAAAAATGAATAATCAAGCAAAATGGATTGGCTTTGGGGACTCTTGGATTGTCATCAATAAAATGCGCAACACTCAGTAAATGAAAGATATTGATCTTGGGAGAATACAAAAAAGAGTCTTATCCTCTATATCAGACTTGGAATTGGTAGAATTTTATCATATAAAGCGAAACAACAATCAATTGGTCGGAAATTGGTCCATTACTGCACTAATCAATTAACATAAAAAGAATAAATTAATATTGTTAGTCTATCACCATGCCATCAATTTTTTGGATAACATTTCAAGGAAATCAATTTAGGTTTGATCACAAACCGGTTGATGGGTTCACAGATTTTGTTCAAGCTGGGTAAGAATGTAATTTTTTTAAGCACAAAAAATTGGAAAAAAAGTTCTTACCAGTCCTATCATTATACCATTGATTTTTCTCAGAGGATTTCAAGGCGGTCCAGTTTGGTTTGATCATAGACTTGATGCGTTAAATCAGTTGGTCGATAAGCAGTCCATCACTACACCGGTCGATTAACACAAAAGGTAAAAAAAAATATTGTCAGACGATCACTATACTATGAATTTTTTTCATAAGATTTAAATGCAATCAATTTTCGTTTGATCTCAGATATGTTGATTGGTTTGTTGTAATCACTCAGATCACTAAGTTACGAACAATACACGTGAAGAATCATATAATCTTTACAGAGACAAGAGACAAAGATAGTAGGTTGAATAAAAACTTATATTACACAAAACACATATGGGTTCATACAAACATCAAACCGAACCAAGTTCGTATCTAGCTCAACAACCTATTATATATGATTACAAAACAGTTGTGAATAACTACTTGTCGGTTCAGACAACCGACACGACCTATGGAGGCCGACCTAATCTCTAATTAATCGGCTAACCGACTAGCTCCTCCAACATCTCTCCCAAGAACAAAATCTTTCTTCATCCCGAAGAAACAGGGGAGGTAACAAAAAATAAACTCTTTGAAGTAGTTTTTCCAGTTACGCTGTCTTCATGGGATGTGCAGTCGAATGGATGGTATTTTCTATACGCATATCTCCACAATGGATTCTGCTGTAATGGCTAGTTGGTGTTGAAATTCTGTCCAACTGTGGAGGGCATTCTAAATGTCAATGGCCAAGGTTGTAATGCTTGACAGGATCGACATCTTATCTTGTATTGAGAGGTCTATGATTTTAATCATGTTGGGCCCCAATAGTTGATTTTTTTCCTCTGCTATGTCGAGTAATCTTTTCATTCGTGGACAAATTTTGTCGAGGGTGTTGAGGCTAGGTAGTGCTTGATTCATCCACTAATGTGTTTTTTTTCTAATTTTTCGAGCTTTGCTGACTCCAGTACTATCTGATCTTGTATTGTGCTCCTCATTGCTTCTTCAAGTTTTTGTTGCTTTTCCAATGTTTTGATGTGTTCACGGGTCTCTCTAGCTTGCTGGAATACTTGGCCATAATAGGTATACCAGTTTCGCAAAACTTCTTATGTAGTGATAGACCCGTCCAAATGCTCCTGCAGTACCTTGTGGTCTTCTGAAAATTATTTGTATTGATGTCTCAATAGCACATAAGTCTCTTCTTTTTGTTCATCTTTCTTGGCCTACAATTGTGGTTTAAGGTTCGACATGACACTTTCCAACAGCCGGTAAGCTCTTTCTAATGGTTTGTCGGTGTCGGTCTCTGTTGTTTCTGGTAAAATTGTTTGTGTTAAATTCCTGCATTTGGACAGGAATTCTACCTGTTCTTCTTTAAGTTTCTGTATTTGTTCATGTCTGCTTTGATTTCTTATGACAGCTTCTTTAGTAAGGGCTTACAATAGTTGGTCCAGTTCTCCATATTGAAGTTTTGGTGTGTCGACTGCAGTAGTCGATCCTAGCTAATGAAGGTGGATAACTGTCGGTACATGTTGTGTCTATTGGTACCTGTTGTGTCTACTACTGTTCTTTTTTCCTTTTTTTGTTCTTTTACTTTTGTGCTTCGAATGATGGGCCACCACTGGTCCTCTATTTTATATAAATCAAGTTGGTCTCTTGCCAACCATTGTAAGTCAAGTCATGTTAATTCAATCAAAGTACAAGTAGTTGATCACAGCCAAGACCATGCACATGAGCAAGAAACATACAAGCTTGCAGGAAATTAAACTTTCACGGTAGAAGAAGATGACGACGATGGAATTCAAGTAGATATCATTCACCTACACAGCAAAGTGCTCCAATGAAACATGATGACAATGTGCTTAAAACCCTCATTATCAAAATGTTGAAACTGTTCCTAGGTTTTGACCTCGGAAATCCAAAAGACATAGAAAGTCGAAGAGCCAAAAGGCCCCACATGCCTGACCCAGTGGAGATGTCGGTTAGAGGAGCCATGGTGACGCTTTAAACCAAAAGACCTCGTTGTGGAAAAGGATAGTCGACTGTCGTTGTGAGAGGATGAGACTTTGATAGACTATTGCCAGATTGAAGATGGAGGCTAAAGAGTAGTAACCAGTCACAGTAGAGCCTTGTACACGTGTGTTTTTCTATCAAACTAGAGGTCGTTGCAGCTGGTTTACCTATGCAGACCAGTATGCATGGTTGATGCATAGTGAGGACTACTTCAAGAGTAGTAGAGACCCAGGATGTTGATGCATATTTTTTTGTTCTCCTCGAGACGAAGAAACGTTTTGTTTGTGGGGGAGATGTAGAGGGGGCCACTTGACCTCCTAAATGTCATCATATTTGTATAATTATATAGTTTAAAGAGATATTAACAAATGAGTAGTTGGAGTGGGTACAACTGCTCCAACCTCTCTCATAATTAATAAATAGTACTTATCAAAGATAGTACAAAGTCGGATTGGACGTCCCTTCCTAAATACTTGTCTTTGATGGTTGTGTATGAGCGTTAATGTATGCTTGAATGTGATGTGAAATCCTAGCTTTCAACAGGGTTTGTAGTTTTGTTCAAGTAGGGTAAGAATGTAATTTTTTTAAGCACATAAAACGGGAAAAAAATACTTACCAATCATAATACTACACCATCGATTTTGCTCAAAGGATTTCAACGATGTCCGATTTGATTTGATCTGAGAGCTGGAGTTCACATATTTCGTTCAAACTGGGTAAGATCTAAAACACGACACGACTTTGCATATTTTGTTCAGGGTAAGATATAAAACAAAATATGTAATTTTTTTAAGCAATAGAGGGTTCCTTTGCGAGGAGTATTTTGTAAGCAATAAAATGTTTTGTTGTACTTACAATCAACTTGGAAACATAAAACAAAATTGAAAATATATAAACCAGGGCACATAAAATTGGGAAATGTTTTTATTACCAATCGATCACGCTAACATTAGTTTTCATCAGAGGATTTCAACAAAATCCTATTTGGTTTCATCATAGACCTAGTGACAGGCTCATAGATTTCGATCAAGCAGGGTAGATTGAAAAAATACGCAGATCTCGTTTGTGTTTTTGGGTTTGATATTTTGGGGGAAATCAAAATAAATGAAATTGGAGGGATTTTTCATTGTTACCCGCTTTTGAAAATTTTGAATTAACCCCACATCGAATCCTATTCCAAACTCCACATTGTTTCTCGTGCAACCAAAAAAAAAGGGGGGGGAAATAGGGGTTTGACTGATTACATGATTAATGATGTTAATTAAATTTTAATTTACTTTTAATTCATTTATTATTTAGAATACATTTTGGGGGTGGTAATATCTTATGACTATGTGTTTGGTCACTAGTACAAGTGATCAATTTTGCCACGACAAAAACATGGCAATATCCACGAATAAGCGTGGATATTGCCACGTCTAAGTGTTTTTTTTGCCGTGGCAACTTTTTCGTCGCAATAGCGATGACCCCTAATTTGCGTCGCTATATCCACGCCTAGTCGTCGCTGTATCCACGGCTGGCCGTCGCTGTATCCACGGATTTTCGTCACTGTATCCACGGCCTAGCCGTCGCTGTATCCACAGCTGTGAAATTTTTTAAAAAAGTGTCGTCGCTGTATCCACGGCTATAACTGTTTTTAAAAAAAAATACAAATGCCATAAGACCAATTCCATGTGGAAGTAGGTCTGAAGCTTCTCATACCCTTGAATCTTATGTTGAACAACGTGTACGAAGAGGTCAATTTGGACGTCTTTTCGTAGTTTAAATCTCTAAAATTATGCTTCTGTGACTAGGTCCATATATTTTCTTTCTTCAACAAATAGAAGAAACAAATGTCCATATATTTTGTTCAAAACTCACAATAATCCAATAATTTTCTAAACAGTTTCTAAATGGCGGCATGTATTGATACAATTGTACCACAAAGTTCTCGATCGATACACCATAGAACAAGGTCAAGGAATCCCAATTCATCACATTACGAGGGAGAAAAAGATCCCAACTCATTATATTACACTCAGAGCACAGGCAAAAAATCTGCTATAACAGCTACAATAACTGAAATATCGTGTAACATTGGGAAGAGAGTCACGACCGCCGATAGAAGACATGAGCTAGATTGGAATGTCAATAAAAATGGGCCATATTGCACAAATATGTCCCATTATGAAACATTTCTACAACTGAGTTCTCAAGCATGTCGAGAGACACCGAACAGGAAGAGGAAGCATGCCATTCCTTGAAGAGGATGCTGAGGATAAAACATTTGTCATCTCATCCATTTCATTGCAGCTAGGGTGAAGAAGATATTCTGATAAATCTAGACACACATACACTTTGTATAGAAGTAGGGACTAAAGAGTTCTGCAGTGTTGATGTTATATACTCATCAATATGCTCTGCAATCTTATAGTAATGCACCTCTGGTATCATCTTCTCTCTCACCTGAAGGAAGACCAGAAAAAACCTCTGAAATTTCAAAGACCATGTCAGAGAAAATGAAGACCATAGTACACGCCACACGAAGCCAGAGGTAAAAAAGATGCCAACTCACTCAATTCATTGCAGTAGGGTAAGGAAGATATTTTGATATATCTACCAGTAAGCCTTGCTAACAAGTAGGAGGAAGTAGAAGTAGTCCTGCAGTGTTCATGTTATTTTTCCTCATCGTATGCTCTACGATTTGATATTTATGCACCTCTGCTTTATGTTCTCATGCTCGCCTGAAGAATATTCAGAAAATCCACTCTGAAGTATTGAAGCCCATGTCCAAAGACAATGGCCACAAGAGGAAGCCAGAGGTTAAAATAAACGCCAACTCGTTCAATTCAATGCAACAAGGTGAAAAAGAAATACTAAGAAAAGCCACTCTGAAGTATTGAAGTCCATGTCCAAAGACCATGCTACAAGAGGAATTAGGATGCCATAGCTAAACATAAATGCCAACTCATTCAATTCATTGCAGCAGGATGAAGAAGACTTTTTGATATATATACTAACAAAGTAAGCTTTTGGTTAGAAGTAGAGTTCATGCTAATTTCCCTGGTCAAAGTACTCTGTAATCTGATAGCAATGCACCTATCACACAGTCTTCTCACGCTCGCCTGAAGACTACTTATGTCCAGAAAACTAAGAACTAAGAATAAGGCACATATAAATTATGTATCTCATTTATAAAATTTATAACAAAGGGATACATAAGACAAAGTATCTAAGAATACACTACTTTTAAGCTTGTAACATCTATCCCAAAATTTAGTTTCAAGTAGCAGCTGGAAACTCATTAACACTACAGAGATAAAGGAGTCAATACCTCCATATTTTCCCCCCGGTGATAGTCCATCGTCAAAGTCTCAGCTGTACGCTTACCCTCATCATAACAACTTCTAACACCTGAGCATAAATTCTCTTCGTAAATATAAAAATATAATAATACAAGTGGACTAAGGATATTTAAAGCCTCTAACATAAATACAGATGTTAGTTGCTGTAGGAGCCAAAACTATGGGAATCAAAGAAGTAATGATCAGGTCTGGCATCCCTGAAATAATCAGTAACTCACAAACATAGTTGACAACAACAGATCGTGCTCCTGGCTGATCCCATAATACATTAAAGTACAAAGAAACAATTACCCGGTGCATTTTCTTTTATTTCTCTGTACAAAAGAAGGGAAATACAGAACAAACACAAAATGATCGAAGAGTCTATAGACCAGTCAAACGGAACCAATCAATGCATACCTATAGGGTTGACATTTCCCCAATATGTCTCCGTCTGTGGATGCTGAAGAGGATCCCCATATACCTCACTTGTACTGGTAAGCAAGAAGTGGGCTCCAATTCGTTTTGCCAGACCCAGCATGTTCAATGTACGGTCTGGCGTTTAGTACAAGACCCTGAAGAGAAATGAGGACTTGTAGAATGCTTGAAATTTTGGGGTCCCATATTTCATTTCCTCTGCCAGTCCATGTGTTTAGAAGACTCAGGCAGACTTTTCCAGTTTCATATAAATTAGGATTCAATTTAAGCCCGTGAGAATGATAGTATACTGCCTGCAAAGTTTTGCCACCATTAAAACCAATCTTGAAAGAACAAAAAAGGGTATGATACTACCCCAAGGTTCAACCCTTTCCACTAAGGCATAATGCCCAGGGAGGTCATGGGATCCATTCCCACCAAGTCCTACAGTGTTACCAGCCACTATTGCAGCTGGTCTCCATCCAGGAAAATGGGGTAAGGGAGATAATTTGTGGGGTGCTGCTGGCAAGGTACCATCTTCCTCACTCTAAATGTTTAATGCAGGAGGGTGAGGGGAATTATTTCTCCAGAAAAAAAGGGATGATACTTTAATAAAACATCCACTAAAGACCAAACTGGGAAAAACACACAAAAATATTACCTTATTGAAATTTGAAACATCTAATGAAAACCTACTTTCACTTTAAACTTCAAAGTAACAAATTATTACCGGTGGTGCCTGAGGGTAGTCAGGTGGAAGATAAATATCAAAGAAGAAAAGTCCATCTTGATATGGAGACCCACTGGCTCCAAGGATCACAGCCCTCAGCAAATCCATACGATCTTCATAGACTCGCACATAAATCATGTCCGTCCAGTCATGACTCATAATAAGGGATCTTAAGACATGCTAGTATGTATAATTTAGCTAAAAATATTATTCCAAATAAGAGAGCAAGGCAAAAACTAAATGCTTACCAGGTAAATTTTTCTCAGGGATACTCCACTCCTGCTGAACTTTCTTTAACCACTTTCTATCATTAGAACTCTGTTTAAAAGATATCAAAACACTTAGCATTGCTACAGTGTAAAAATGCAAGATCATCTTGATTCGTAATATCAAGCAGAACAAGTAAAGACAAAAACATACTAGACTGAAAGTATAAGATAATCCTGTACACTCTAAAAATACATGGGCTGTTTCATTCAAAAAGTAATGGTCCAGAGGGTCCTTAACACTGTCAAAGTGTTTGAACTGATAATCTTCACCAGGGACAAAAACAAACAAGCAATGCAGTTGATCCATATGAGTTGGCATACTGCTTGTTGAATACTCTCCTGTGGAAACTTGCACTCTGTCTTGGGAACTTTGAACATCTTCCTCATTTATGTGGCCACTACATTCTACTCTGCTGGAAGCAACAAAAACATAGTTATGAAACCAAGATCTTTTTATCATAGAATTGCTACAACTCTTCATGTATTGAATATTATTGCAAGCAAAAACCATTTGAAGGTGACAACCACAATGTACGTTGCAGATTTTGTGGATACTATTGTGGAGATAGAAATCTTGTATTGAAGCATGGAGCTTCCACCCTCCTTCGTGACTAACTATTTCTCTTATTTATGTGCAGAGACCATTCTACTACTACATCATATTAACGAGTTACTGGATTTTGCATGGAGATGCATCCTAGATGGAATTGTGAAGAAAATATGCATCCACAGAACATTTAAAGTTTTAATATTGGAGATACAACTGCTCCAAAACAATAATATTGCAAAAGCATATTATCTCCATTCGAGAACTTAGGTATTACATATTAATACCAGCGTTGGAAGCAACAAAACATAGTGGTATTCTTCTATATCTCATCCCCATTAATGAACATATAGGGTAACCCTATACACAACTCTTCAAGAAAAAACACCTCTGTTCAAAAATTTATGCACAGGTTTTGACCAAAATTTTTCATGTCTCCAGATGCTAGTAATATTGTAAAGAAATACTACAACTCCATTTGCAAGAGTGGCATATTCTCTTCGCAGCAACAATTTAGAAAATAA
>LPNX010443958.1:56808-99850 GCA_001517045.1 Pseudotsuga menziesii
ATTATAAACAGTCGAATTCCTGCAAAATGCACATGGACGGAGTCAGAGAAGTATCAGGAATTTGATTCAACTGCCAAATTGAGCAACATCCAGAGAGCTGAAATTTCACGATCGGTCCTCCACTTCGCCTTCTGTGTGGCCTCAGCCCCTCCTGTGAATAGATCTACTGGGTAGATCCAATGGCCGTCCGGTTTGATCACATAGGCGAGTCAAAAACAATAGCGATAGTTTAATGATATGAAATGACCGGTGAAAATGCAGTTGAGAAAATGGGGAAAATGGGTTCCCTCTAAAAATTTTGCCAGTTTAAAATTCCCGCCGATATTTCCCTTTCCAAAATAAAGAGTCCAAGCGTGGATACATCGACGGATAGGCGTGGATACAGTGACGTCTAGGAGTCTAGGCGTGGATACAGCGACGGCTAAGAGTCCAGGCGTGGATACAGCGACGGCTAGGCGTGGATACAGCGACGCCTCGTTCCTTCACATCGGATTTTATCACCAAAAAGTAAGAAACGTGGAAAACCTCCGTGGAAAAATCCGCGCTTTTGTATTAGTGGGTAAACAGACTAGGAAAAAGTTTAAAGAATAAATACATGTTAGCAAAGGTATCCTAGATTACATTCACTCTAATGTTTGTGGTCCATACCCTATAGTTTCCTATGGAGGATCGTCATACTTTGTGACATTTATAGATGATTATTCCAGGAAAGTTTGGATCTATTTATTATAGATAAAATCTGATGTGTTTAATGTATTTAAGCAGTTTAGGGATTTGGTTGAAAAAAACACAAGTAGGAGAATCGAGTGCTTAAGGATTAATAATGGAGGTGAGTTCACATCTAAGGAGTTTGAGAATTATTGCAAGGAAGCTAGGATCCAGAGGCATAAAACCATGGTCTATACTCCGCAACAAAATGGTGTTGTTGAACACATGAACATTACTCTTCTAGAGAGAGAAAGGTGTATGCTCAGTTATGCCAAGTTGCACAAGGAATTGTGAGCAGAGGAAGTTCTTACAACATGTTATCTGGTAAATAGATCACCATCAACTGCAATAGATTGTAAGATTCCTGAAGAGGTATGGATAGGACACCCTTGTGATTATTCAAATCTTAAAGTTTTTTGTTGTGATGCTTATTCTATAGTTCCAAACAGTCAGCGTTCTAAGTTAGACCTGAAATCAAATAATTATGGCTTTGTTGGATATGGTAATGGTGTTAAGGGATACAGATTGTGGGATCCTATTTCCCACAAAATCATCATTAACCAAGAGGTTGTATTTGATGAAATGTCACTCATGAAGTCTGATTTGGAAAAGAGAGGAGGATCATGAAGTTGTTCATGAAGATGCTCCCGAAGAAGAAGATGTAGAGACAAAAATTCCAAGAAATTGAGAAATTGTCACAACCATCTTTGCAAAAGTCTACACGGGTCAAAACGTTTCCAAAAGGTATGATGATTTTGTTACACATCTTGATTTGATTACTAACGATGTCCAAGAACCTAGTTGTTATCAAAAAGCAATGAAGGTATCTGAAAGTGTTAAGCATAAATTAGCAATGAAAGAAGAAATGGATGCCTTGGAAAAGAATAAAACATGGGACCTGGTGGAACTTCCAAAGGACAGAAAAGTTGTTGGTTGCAAGTGGGTTTACAAGTTGAAGAAAGGTGTTGAGGACAAGGTTGCAAAACACAAAGCAAGGCAAGTATCAAAAGGATACTCTCAAAAGGAAGGTATTGATTTCCATGGAATCTTTTCACTAGTCGTTAATCTTGTTTCTATTCGGTTAGTGTTAGCACTGGTTTCTTTACTTGATCTTGAGTTAGAGCAGCTAGATGTTAAAACTGCATTTCTACATGGAGATTTGGAAGAGGACATTTACATGGAACAACCAGAATGGTTTGCTCAAAATAAGAAAGGAGGATTGGTTTCCAAGCTCAGAAAGTCATTGTATGGCTTGAAGCAGTCTCCCAGGAAATGGTACAAGATTTGTATTCCTTCACGATGAGCCAAAATTTTACCAGAAGTGAGCATGATCATTTTGTTTACTTTAAAAGGTTGGAAAATGGCATGTTCATTATATTGGTGCTATATGTTGATGATATGTTCATTGCAAGCAAGGGCATGGTTGAGATTAGCAGGTTGAAGGCTCAACTGGCTAGGACGTTCGATATGAAGGATCTAGGAGCAACAAAACTAAACTCAGGCATGGACATACACATAGGCAAAAAAAATGGTAAGTTGTGTTATCACAAGAGAAGTATGCAGATAAAATACTTCAAAGATTCAGTATGAATAAGGTGAAATCAATTAACATCCCTTTGTCTTCTCATTATAATCTTTCTTAAGGTTTGTGTCCTGGTAATGATGAAGGAAAACAATATATGTCTCGTGTACCATATGCTAATGTAGTAGGAAGTCTGATGTATTTAATGATATGTACTAGACCATACATTTCACATGCGGTTGGTGTTGTCAGTAGATACATGGAAAATTCAAGAAAAAAGCATTGGGCAGAAGTGAAATGGGTGCTTAGGTACCTCAGAGATACAAGCAATTATGGCATCACCTTTGATGGTTCAAGTTATGAATTTTGCGGTTATGTTGATTCAAGTTTTGTAGGTGACTTTGACAAGAGGAGATCCACTTCATGTTATGTGTTTACTCTTGCAGGTGGTCCTATAAGTTGGATGTCAAAGCTGCAAGAGGTTATTGTTTTATCCACTACAGAGGAAGAATATATCTACCTCACATGCTTGCAAAGAGACAATTTGGTTGAAAGATTTTCTTGGTGAATTTGGAAGGATACATAATCAGGTAAAAGTTTTCTGTGACAATCAAAGTGTTATTCATTTGGTTAAAAATCCAGCTTATCACAGTAAAACAAAACACATTTCTGTGAAGTATCATTTTGTAAGACATGTTATTGATGAAGGTGGAGCACTTCTTAAAAAGGTCCACACTCAAAAGAATTGTGCAGGCATGTTCACGAAACCAGTCATGTTAGAGATGTTGCGATGGTGCATAGCTTCTCTTGGCTTGCAAAAAAGGTGATGAAAGAGAAAGAGCAAGGTATAACCTAAATTGTTGTCAAGGTGGAGATTGTAGAAAAGGATGACAACCAATTTCCCAAAAAGATAGGAGTTGACATTTTTTGAGTTTAGCATGGGTAATTGTATATGGCTGTGTAAGTCCATAGAGGCATAGTGAAGAGTTGATGTGAATCCAAAAGAGAAGAATAGCTATATGATGCTGCAAAGAAGATTGTAATCTCCATCTTTGAATAACAAGAAGACCAATACACTTGCTTTGTGGATGTTTTCTTCTCGAGGGTTTTACCATTTAAATCTTTGTGTTCATTATTATGTGTTTGTCATTATTCTCTGTCTATTTTGTGTGATCTATAAATTGTTTAAGTTTCAGCCATAACAAAGTACACTTATTTTTTATATATTTTTTTATTTTTTTATTTCAATTTTTGAAAGACTGTCATAGAATCAATGTCTAGATTACACTTGTCTCATCTTCATCCATAGATGAAAAAGCATAGACCATAGTCCACCCCAAATCTCAAATAAAAACATCTATTGACATGATAACAAAAAATTACAAAACCTTTATGTGAATTGTAGACAGAATGAAAATTGTATGTTCTTATCCTAATATTTGGTTTGGATTTAGACGAAATGAAAACAAATGTTGAACAAATCAACGTGAGATAACTTGCCTTTAAGCTATCATATTTCAAACAACTTTTTGATCCAAATCCAACCAAAATGGAATGAAAGTCATAATTCACATTGTCCATATTCGAACTATGATCCATGCACCTAAAAATGAGTAGCTCAAGGGCATCCATTTGCAATGTAACTCACCCCTGCAATTGCCAAGAGATACCTAAGATCAAGAGATCTCATCTAGAGAAGGCATGTCCGTTTCAACCCCACCATCACTTCAAACTTTTCATTTCTTAGGAACATACATCGTGACGGCAGAGGTGGAATTAGAGAATGCTAGCTATGTGAATTTGGATTTCTCCAACTTTATAGTGTAAGCATTGAGCAATATGTCTTTTTCTCTAGAAATGTGGACTTCGTTAACTTAAATAATCGGACCTTACCTTTTCCAAGTCTTTGTCTATCAGTTGACTGTGGTAATCCAGACTCCATAGCAATGTTGTCGACTTCGCAACCCTCGTGGTTTCCCTTCCCCGTGCCTCTAGACCATTGCTTCTTCCGCCTCAATGATCTAAATCCACCAATTTGATTGCGCCCTGTATTCCATAGGCATCAGAATCCTTTCAAAGCCCATCAGTTCGAACATCATGAGGAACTTCAATAAGTATGATTGTTTATACTTTGTCCATTCTAACAAACAAGCCACTATTATATTTCATTTGATCGCTTTACTATTCATTACCTGTTTTTCTTCAGTTAGGTCACAGATTAGCTCATATCAATGCAATAATGTTTCCACATACGCTGATGGAAGTACATTTTCGAGCAATTTGAATCAGGTAATGAGCAATCTAGTGAAGAACGCACCTCAAACAGGTTTCAACACTTCTTCGTATGGCCAAAATCCCAACAAAATCTATGGCCTCCTCCAGTGCACAGGTAACAAATCTCCACAAGAATGCTCAATCTGTTCACAGCTAGCAAACGATAGTCTTCCACAAAGTTGCAGAAACGACGTAGGCGACCGATTATGGGTGGGTAACTGCTTCAAAGCTAGACACCACTGGGATTACTCTGACTATTGTAAACAATTGGTGATGTAATCGGAGAAACCACAGTATCGAAATGAGGCTTACAGTTCCTCAAATTATACGGCATTTGCTCAAGGATCAGCTGCATTTTCTTCTGTTGGCACCGTTTACGGTCTAGTTCAGTGTTGGAGAGATATATCTATCACAGACTGCGCATCTTGTGTTGAATAATCCTTCAGGATTACATTGTAAATACTATTTCAGTTATTAGTTAGTAAAATCTAGTTAATAATCTCGTTATCTAACTATAGATAACGGTTTTGATTTCATTTATATGTAACACTCATCTACGTAATAAGATATTGATTTGCTGAGGTTCTTCACGGCCTGTGTCAGTGGTATCAGAGCAAAGGCAGCGAAGCATTGGTGAGAAAGAAGGAGCCCGTGAAGGAGGAGCCAGCAAAGGAGCTATCACCAAGAAAAGAAGAAATCAGAGCTGCTTAGTAAAGATTGTGGAAGAAAGACAAAGACTGCACATTAAGAGGAGACTGCACGTAAATTGTTCTGGTAATTCTTTTAAAGAATTATTTTCTTTTTTTTTAAGAAAAAGAAAACGGAAGAGAGCCGCCATTTATATTTTCTTGCAATGGTTTCTTTAAATTAATTATCAAATCTTTGGGGAGTTCTTTTCAAAAAATAAAAGTTTTTAAACAACCATTTATATTTGAGTGCAAGTTTTTTTTTAATTGAAATATTAAACCTTTTGGGAAATCTTTTTAGAAGATAAAAAGATTTTAAAGAACATTGGCTAAAAGGAAAAGAATATATCAAACTGTATTTTGTACACAAAAATTTACTACACATTGAATTTCAATGAATTCCTTAATTTCAATTGTTGGAGTTATTTTATCTAGAAAATTAAATTATCAGGAATGGTTTCGTAAAGTTAAAAATACTCTTATTTGTAATGATATGTGTGATGGAATTTGTGAAAATGAGAATTTAGAAGATAAGGAAGATGGAGAAGCAATAAATGAAGTGGATAAAAATGCACCAGTGCCACCTACTAATGCCAAAGAGTTAGCATTATGGAAAAGCAAGGACAAGAAGGCTTATGCCTTAATTATTGCCTCTGTAAGTGAAGAAGTAAGTAGACATTTAGTTTCTAGCAAAAGTGCTTGGAAAGCATTAAAGAAACTAAAAGATTTGTATGATTCACATTCTGAGCTTGAAATCATACAATTGTTAATAAAGTTATTTAACTGAGAGTTAAAAGATAATGATCCAATAAAACTTGCTTCTAAAATTAAAGCCATTTTCCATGATATTGATGCAACTAGTGTAAAAGTTGACATTCAACTTACTGCATTTATTAAAGCTCTTTATCTTCAAGCTAGTGGCCAAATGAAAGCTATGACCTTTGAAACACTTGTTGAAAAAATTGCAGAAAGAGATAAAGCATTTGGGAAGGAGTCTAAACCCAATGAAGAAACTTTGTGTCTTGCACAAAAAGGACACAAATCAAAAGAAGAATTTGCAAAGGATGAAAATAGAATCAGAGGTCGAGGTAGATGACAAAGAGGACAATACAGAGGAAGAGGGGGAAATTTAATTAAGGAGAGAAACAATGTTATAGATGTGAAAAAACTGGTCATACTGCTAGTTATTGTATAACTTCTTGGGATAAAATTGTTAACAAGAAAGAGCAAGTACAAGATAAAGGAAATGATAAAGGTAACCCTCCTGAATCTGCACATTATGTTGTTGCACATTGTAATCTAGGAATTGAAGAATCTTTCAGTACTTCCTTTCCATGGAATGATACTTGGTTATTGGATACCGGAGCCACATGTCATATGACATTTAGAAAAGGCTTTTTTGAAACTTTTAGTGATCAAATTGATTGGGTAGTACATTTGGCAGATAAGTCTCAATTAAAACCTTCAAGAATTGGTTCTCTTAGATTGAAATTATCAGGACTTGCTGATTATATACTTTCTGACGTGCTTTATGTTCAACAATTGAAAAGAAATCTAATATCTCTTGTGCAAATTAGACAACAAAATCACTCGATACATATGTTTGATGGTATCATTGAAATTAGAAGAGCTTATGATAATGTGGTTGTAATGAATGGAGTGGAAGATAACAAACTTTTAAAGTTGAATGGTACATTATCCAATTCACAGAATTCTGCAAATTAGGTTCAGCATAATAGTAATTTATCTTCCAGCTTATTGTGGCATGCTAGATTTGGTCATATTAGTTATGACAGTCTCAGGATTATGAAACAGAAAGGAGTTCAAGGGCTTCCTACTATTCCAAGACAACTCTCCCCATGTGATACTTGTATCTTAGGCAAGCACAGTAAACAACCTTTTAATGATTCTATGTTTCAAGCTTCAAGAAAGCTTGGTCTTGTTCACTCAGATTTATCTGGGCCCATGCCCGATCCATCAGCAAATGGTAACAAATATATCGTGACTTTCATTGATGACTTTACGAGGATGTCTTGGGTTTATTTATTAAAAGCAAAATCTCAAGCTTTTGATACATTCAGAAACTTTCACTTATTGATTAAAAATGAAGCTCAACTCAATATTGGAACCCTTCGAACTGATAACGATGGTGAATATACATCTCAAGAGTTTGAAAAATATTTGCAGGAGAATGGTATTAAACATTAAACAATTGTTCCTTATAATCCACAGCAAAATGGTGTGGCAGAACGTATGAACATAACACTCTTGAATATGGTAAGATCAATGATGTTTTTTAAAAATGTCAAGTTAATGTTTTGGGGAGAGGCAATTCTTTGTGCTGTCTACATTAAGAATAGATGTCCTTCTGTTACACTACAAAACAAAACACCTTATGAAATGTGGCATGATCATCTTCCAGTTGTCAAGCATTTTAGAATTATCGGTTCCACATGTTATGCTTTGATTCCTGAGCAACAAAGACATAAATTGGGAGCAAGAAGTCGAAAGTGTATTTTTTGGGGATATTCTAATACTTCTAAAGCTTATAGGTTGTATGACGAAAATAACAAGAAGTTTATTGTTTCTAGAGATGTTATATTTCTTGAATTTGAGAAAGATGCACTCACTATTGATAAACAACTTGCTCAACTTGATAGATTTCATTCTAAAAAAATCTATCATGAAATAGATAATGAACTTCCAAATCTTGAAGGGGGGATTCATGTTCTAAGTCAAGGTCATGTTTTGGAATTTCCTTCTAATACACAAGTTGATGATTCTAATGCACAAGTTGATGAAACAGAAGATGAGACAGTTGATGATATTGTTAATGGAATGGATAAACTAAGTATCATGGATAATGTAGAACCTGCTCTTAAAAAAGAAACGGAGCAAACACCACAACAAGAAGTTCGTAGATCAATACGGACTAAGACATTTCCTAAAAGGTATGATAATTTTGTAACATTAGATTGTGAATTAAACTTTCATGCATTTGATGAACCTGCATCTTTTCAAGAAGTAGTAAATAGTGATGTATGGAAAAGTGCAATGCAAAGAGAGTATGATGCTCTCATAAAAAATGGAACTTGGAGGTTGGTGAACCCTCCAATTGGAACCAAACCGATTGGATGCAAGTGGATATATAAAAATAAATATAAAGCAGATGGTTCACTTAACAAACACAAAGCGAGACTTGTAGCAAAAGGGTATGCACAGAAAGAAGATGTTGATTACACAGAAACATTTGCTCCTACAGCTAAATGGGGCACCATTCAAACTTTGTTTTCATTAGCAGCACAAAAAGGATGGAAGATACATCACATGGATGTTAAAACTGCATTTTTGAATGGAGACTTAAAAGAAGATGTGTATATGGATCAGCTCGAAGGCTTTGCTATCAAAGGTCAAGAACAGAAGGTATGCAAATTAGTCAAATCTTTATATGGTTTAAAGCAAGCACCCCAAGCTTGGTATGAAAAGTTAATTGAGCATCTTCTCAAATTGAATTATAAGCACTTCAATCTAGATGATGCAACTTTATTTGTCAAAAAAGTTGGAAGATCGGTTGCATATCTAGTTGTTTATGTGGATGATTTGCTTATCACAGGAAATAATGACGATTATATAGTATCTATCAAAAGAGAGTTGAAAAAGGTTTTTGATATGACAGATTTGGGATTATTACATTATTATTTAGGGTTTGAAGTAGATCAAAAACCAAAGCACATTTTCATTTCTCAGAAAAAATATGTTGGAAAGTTATTAAACAAATTTGGTATGCAGGATTGTAATCCTGTTTCAACACCAATGGAGCAAAATCTAAAGTTTACTTCAAATGAAGGTAGCACATTTGAAGATCCAACAAAATACAGGCAACTTGTTGAAAGTTTAATTTATCTTACTACTACTCGTCCTAACATAACTTTTATTGTAGGAATACTTTCCAAGTTTATGCATCATCCCTGTGAAGGTCATTGGAATGTAGCAAAGCAAGTGCTCATAAATTTAAAAGGCACTCAATCTTATGGCATCAAATATTCTAAAGTTTCAGACTTTCATCTCACTGGTTATTCAGATTCTGATTTTGATGGAGATAAAGAGCATGGGGTCTCTACTTCAGGTTATTTGATGAACATTGGATCAGCAGCGATCACATGGAGATCACGAAAGCAATCTGTTCCTGTTGATTCTACAACTAAAGCCGAATATGTTACAGCAGCTCAAGCCACAAAAGAAATCATTTGGCTTCGTAAAATGCTTAAAGACTTGCAGGAGAAACAAATGACTTCAACGCCTCTCTTTGTTGACAACAATTCTCCAATTCAATTGGCCAAGAATCTAAAATTCCATAATCGAACCAAACATATCAACACCAAATATCACTTGATTCAACCTCATGTTGAGGCCAAAACCATTTATCTAACACATTGTCCTACTTCAAAGCAAATTGCAAATATCTTTACTAAAGCATTGGGCCATGAAAAGTTTGAAAATTTTAGAATACAGCTTGGCATGTCAGATGTCCCTTCGGATTAAGGGGGGAATGTTGAATAATCCTTCGGGATTACATTGTAAATACTATTTCAGTTATTAATTAGTAAAATCTAGTTAATAAAATCTAGTTAATAATCTTGTTATCTAACTATAGATAGTTAGATAATGGTTTTGATTTTTTTTATATGTAACACTCATCTACGTAATAAGATATTGATTTGCTGAGGTTCTTCACAGCCTGTGTCAGTTTGCTATCAGAAAGCGATAAAGTCTACTCATGTTGTTCTGTGAAGCAAGGAGCTCAAGCACTCCTGCGAAGCTGCAGGGTCCGTTATGAAATATACCCCTTTTTTTACACGAGTACTAGAGGGAATAGTAGTAGTCCACCTCCACCAGCTCCATCCTCTGGGCCAAACCCAAGCTCCCGAGACTCCTCCATCGAATGGAACTTTGCTCACCACGTCAAGTACTGTACGTATAACCTCTCTCTGTTGCATTGAGTTTTATGATTTGTGCCATTCTGGGGTTATACAATTTGATTGTTCCAACTTCCAACTTTTGTAAATAACAATACCATATGTTACGTCAACTACTCTAAAGGTTCCTCTTCAAAAACATTACCCATAATATTGGGGATTGTGGGAGGCTTAGTTCTAGCGTTAATTGTATGTCTGTTTGCCATGCGGGGCAAACTCAAATCTGCCATTTCACCGAGGCGAGTAGCCCGTGCGCAGAATGAAGATATAGAATATGGAGTTTTGGTCTCTGTTTCGCACGACCAAACTTCTGTTATTTGATGAAATTGGATTCTTAATCACAAAACGATCACAAAACGATCCTGAATCGACACTACTGAAGCAGGAGCAAATTCTCTTCACCTTAGAAGCACTCAGAGAAGCAACTGATAATTTTGATGAAAACAAGAAACTTGGAGAGGGAGGCTTTGGCCCTGTATACAAGGTATTATTGTTTTTAAGTTTAACCTATGAAATTGCCTGACTTGACATCATCTTTCATATAGACCAAAACAAAGAGGGGTTTTTCCATGGATTGTTGATGGAGCTGATTCTTTCAGGGAATAACCAGAGACGGAAAAGAAATAGCAGTCAAGAAGTTGTTTGTAAGATCTGGACAGGGAAAACCAGAGTTTATGAATGAAGTGAAGCTTGTGGCCAATATTCAACACCGAAATCTCATAAAGCTGCTTGGGTGTTGTGCCGAGGGACCTGAAAGGTTACTTGTTTCAAAACAAAAGTCTTGACACCTTCCTGTTTGGTACGTCTTTTTGCATTTTTTCGGATAAGAGAAAGATCATAATCATTCATAGTTTAAAGAGATTGATTCTTTAAAAGTTTTCAAATCTGCTCTTGTTGAAATACAGACAGATCCAGAGAAGAAGACACGTCTTGATTGGCGAAAGCGCTATAACATCATAGCGGGAATAGCTCGCGGTCTTTGTTATCTTCACGAGGATTCACAGTTGCGAATCATTCATAGAGATATTAAAGCAAACAGCATTCTGCTTGATGAAGAATTGAATCCCAAGATAGGAGACTTTGGGTTAGCAAGACTGTTTCCTGAAGAGGAGACTCATATCCAAACAAGAGTTGCAGGGACATAGTAAGACCATCTCCCTCTACCCTTCCCTAATGCAATTTGTTAACAGTTGAACATTTCTGCAATCATGCGATTGAGCCACTTATTTGGAGCTTCTCATTGGAGTATGTAGCGGTTACATGGCGCCAGAGTATGCAATGGGGGGGCAACTATCAGTGAAAGCTATGTCTACAGTTTTCGAGTGTTAGTCCTCGAAATTTTGAGTGGAAAAAAAGCAGTAATATAAGATTTCCCCAAGAAATGCAAAGCCTATTAGAATGGGTAAGAATTCAATTCATGGTTGTTTTTGTATAACGGCAGTGGATTGCAATAAATCACAATAAACATACATTTACCTTTGCTGTGATGCAGGGATGGAGATTATACAAGCAAGGGCGTCTTCGGGATATGATTGATTCGACAGTAATGGAAACATGCCTGCAGGAGGAAGCTGTAAGATGTATTCACGTTGCCCTCTTATGCACCCAAGCTGATTCAGGCAGTCCTCCGGCTATGTCTAATGTTATACTGATGATTTCCAGCTCTTCTGTAACATTAGCAAATCCAACACAGCCACCATTTGTGAAAAGTAGGGACAGTAACCTGGCAGGATCCGCAACCGGCAGCTCTGGTAGTGAGATTCAGAATCCTTTTGTTCCTTAGGGTTGGTTGTAAATAAAATCGTGGAAGGTAAAGAGACAGGTTAATTGTAATAATTCATGGCGTCCGCTGGAAAAATGAATCAGGCCTGTTCAAATCACTCGTGATTTCATGTTTTTTACTTTTTTTTTCTAATTTTTTTAATTATAACAAAAAAAATCTTTGAACATGACTCATTCTCAAGTCTAAAATTTTCTTGTCAAGCGTGTTTCTTTTAAATTTTTTAATTATAAGAAAAAGTTCTTTGAACATCAAAAGTCTTGAATTTTCTTGTCAAATCTAGGTTTTCACCTCATTTCCAAATTACTATTATATGGAAGGTTTTCACCTCATTTCCAAATTACTGTTATATGAAATTTCCATATTACTGTCTTATGAACCAAATTTTCTTTTTATTAATTTGGGATGTTCTCACATATTACTGAATTAGGATTCAGATATATTACTGAATTAGGATTCAGAGGTGTCCCATTTGGATTTCGTAAAGTAGCAACTCGCAAGTATCATCTATTTTATTTTAATATGATATAATTAGGTTCTTTAAGGTAGTTTATTCGTAATCTTCCTTATTATGTCTTTTATTATATTTTCTAGAGGAGATATATATATAGTAATTGTTCAATTCTTTATTAATTTGTTTATTATAAATAAAAGTTTAATATAGCAATTTTGTTTTTATATTAAATTTTATTTAAAATATTTATTTATTTGTTATATTATTGATTTGTTTTGTTGACTTTTATCTTGGGCTTTGGTACCCAAGATCTGGTTGTAGAGAGACGTAACCAAGGTTGCAGACTTAATTGGAGCTGTCTAAATAGGTGACTTTTTAATTTTTAAGGCAGTTTGTGGGGGAATTTGGTTTTTTTTTTTCTTGGGATTCAAATGTTTATGCAATTCAAATTGTTTTTTAAGTGCAAACAGATTCAGCACTGTCATAAGCCTTTGAGGCAACCAAATCATACAAGTTTAATAATTGTTATTTGAAATTTCTGGAAATCCTTACCAGAAAAACTAAAAAAACCGTGAAAAAAAGTAACCTCTTTAGACTATTGCGATATAAATCCCAAAGATTCTTCTCCAGATGTGCAGCCAATGCAGATCTATCAGGCAAACATAGTGTGTATCCATCGCCGCAGATCATATGAGAATTCAGTATGATTCTGACAGGACATTAAATATTAAATATTAAATGAGATTTGAAAGGAGTGGGAAGATCTGACTTATCCAAAAGGTATTTAGTTAGTTTGCAAATGAAAGCACATTACAACGTCAGATCACAAAGAAAGAACACACATTCTTCTTCATCGAAACATTGCTAAATTGCTCTGTGTACCAGAATATAAGATCAAGTGGTTAGATATCAAATTCACAAGATTTGAATTGTCAAGATGGAACCCAACTTTAAACAAATCAAGCATAAAGATTAAAAAAAAAATAAGGTAGCTGAAAAAAGAGACCATGCATTAACTATATTTCTGATTTATTTTAATATTTGCTACGATCTTTATCTATAAAAAAAATGCACACTTGTCACAAAATTGATCAAACTACCACCAATTGATGGTTGAAGAAAAAAAGGCGCCATCCCAGATTTTGTCACTAAAATCAAAGGAAAAAAAAAGAAGAAAAGTGTCACGAGAAGTTTGCCTATCAAATGAGACAAAGGATATCTATTCTTCATCATATTTTTTAGTTATCTTTGTTTCTAAGCAAGTTTACTTTAATTTTATGTTTTATTTTGATTTTATGATTTTGTTCTATTCAGGAAATCAGGATATCTATTCTTCATCATATTTTTTTTAGTTATCTTCGGTTTCTAGCCGAGTTTACTTTAATTTTATGTTTTATTTTGATTTTATGATTTTGTTCTATTCAAGAAATCATTTGAGTTCTTGTTTGGAGTTGCAGATTTCAAATTATCTCCAGACCATTGTTCATCTGGATTCTTCACTTCAGATGCCATGTGACTTCTTCATCTTTACAAACCAAAAAGTAACCATGGTGAGCAGATAGAAAATAATATGTACTGTTAAAAATATGTATACCTGGAAATATGTTATACCACTGCGGTTGACTGGTTTACACCTTGCTAGCAAGCTGCTACTACTGTTCTGCTTGAACTTGGTTGAAGAAGTAGAGAATCGAACCTGGATCTCTAGGCTTAAACCCTGCAAAAATACATGTGTATTGCTGTTGAGTTTGCCTCACCCAAAAATATCCTTTAATGCTTTCGCGAGCTGTACATTAAAACCCCATTCCAACAAAATCAAGAAGCTATAGCTCCATACATTTTGCTTGGCCGATAAAAACTAGTTCTCTCAAACATGTCCAAACCCCCCAAAAATAAATTGTAAAGCATAAACTACTTAATGGTCAAGGGGTCAGTCTCCACCGAAACCCAATCCCCCATATGATATACGTTTTTTTACCACTTGGTGAGCTCGTTAACCTAACCAAGATCGATAGATTCGCCGTTGGTGTTGTCATTATTTTCCGGGGCGAGTCTGCAGTAGATCTTTGCACGAAGCTCTCAACTAAGATCGATAGATTCGCCGTTGGTGTTGTCATTATTTTCCCGGCTGAGTCTGCCGTAGATCTTTGCATGAAGCTCTCAGCTAGACTCGACCCTTGGCTCTTCTTCTGCGAGGAATTCGGAGTCCCATTTCTTCTCCCACCTCAACTTTGTGGGAGTAGACGAGAGACTGTAAGAGCAATGTTGCAGGTTCGAAGCGCGGGGTGAACAGTTGCTGTGCATTGCGGCGTAGGAAACGTGTGCTTGAAGCCACCGTGGAGGGCCAGAAGGGGCTCCAAGCCCTGCAGTGAGCTTATCAAATCAAATCTGATAATCCGTTGGAGGAAAGCTGAGAAGAGCCATCGTTGGACAGAGAAGATACTGGACTTGACAGGCCTCTGGAAGACTTTGTAGGCTATATGAGGGATTTCTTAACAAAGATATTGCTGGGATGGATGGATCCGTTTAACCGCAGAAACAGAGTCTAATGAGCTAAATATTACAGAAAGACGTTCAAAAAAACTGGCGCGGACTGATCTTCCAAATTATTTTGACGCGATTTCAAAATAATATTTAGCTCATTATGAGTTTTGCTCGAATGCTCCAATTTGCAAGAAAAACGAATGCAGAATTTATATCTAGAAATTTTCCATCAGATCATAGAGATTTAAAAGCATGCAATTTATGTTATATTTTCAGAGACACGTTTACATAATCACAATGAATAAGAGCATCTCATGTGGTAAAATCTCAAAAAGGCAAAATTATTTTGAAGCAAGTTCAAAATAATATTTAGCTCATTATGAGTTTTGTTAGAATGCTTCAATTAGCACGAAATTAAAAGAAAAACGAATGCACAAATTTATATCTGGAGATTTAAAAGCATGCAATTAATTACACAATAAATAACAGCATTTCATGTGGTAAAATCTCAAAAAGGGAAATATCCACGAGTAAAGTATTGAAGCTCATTAATAAAGGACAGATTCCAAGACTAGTTTCATCCTCATAGAGAATTCTCTACATTGTATATCTCAACCATGTACTATATACTTCATTACATGAGTAAACAGTTGTTGGTTATGTCTTTTATGAGAAACTTCCCATAAACATGCGTAATGAGAAACCTCCCATAAACACATTAGTTTAGTTGTCATTTAACAATCTCCACCTTGACAACAAAATTTACAAATACTTTGCCCAAGACTATTTATCACATTTTCTTCAAACCAAGAGAAGCTACACACCAACGTAACTTCTCTAACAATACAGGTTTTGTGAACATATCTGCACAGTTTTCTTTAGTATGGACCTTTTTCAAATCTACTCTATTTTCACTAATGGCTTGTCTTACAAAATGATATTTTACATCAATATGTTGTCTTACTATGATAAACAGGATTTGTAGCCAAATGAATAGCACTTTGACAGTCACAGAAGACAAGCACACTGTTCTGCAACTTTCCAATTTCTCTCAGCGGACCTCTCAGCCAAATTGCCTCTTTACAAGCATGTGAGGCAGCAATGTTGTAACGTCCCCGACCCTCTAACCAGCAAAGAGGACGCTACTAACTTCAAACATACGAGCAAATATCTCCATGAACATGGACAGTCATATTATGCTAGAATCAAAAGTTGAAACATAAAACATACCATGATGCATAATCCTTTATTTACATAGTGGAAGCAAACATACACACATTCAAGCATGACACATATTCTTCATATTCATTCATCAGTATACATAAGTGCAGAAGTAAAATGGACAAGAATACTCATCTAATAAGAACTCGTCCCGCAACCAGCTACATCGCTACAACATTCCACCCAACCATAGGCCAGCGTGATCATCAATCTCTCAGCAACACTGCCACCCCCGAGCTGGGCATGATTCCTCAAGGAATAAGAGTAAATGCAGACTTACACATAGCCAAAGTACACAAAACAGCCCAACCCACACAGTAGGGTTCACCAGGTCGTCAAGGAGCTAGGGAAGGCTAAATGCTAAGCTGGTGGCCTCAACACCAGTTTCCTCAAACATACCTAGCCTCTAATCCCACTCTCCACAGTCCGAAGACCAACCACTGCATACCGCAACAAAACCACCCGTGCACAGCTCTGTGAAGAAGGCAAAGCCAACTGGGTGACAATCCCAAACAAAAGATGAAACACAGCTCAAGCCCATAAGACAACTCAGAGTTGTTCTTGGCCCTAGCGTGGCCAAAACAACTCAACAGCAACCCAAAACTAGGGTACATCAACAGCCCAAACTCACAATGAGAGTTATGGCAACCTTACACAGTCCGCAGTTGGGGAAGAAACAGAACTCCTAGCATAGACGTGGGAAAACTCAGCCAATGAATGTGACAGTCAACAGCCAACCAACACCCATGATCCCACAGCACACACAATCCCCCAATGTAATGGCTGGAGAACTTATACAGGAAGAAAAGGGGAAAGAACAATCTCTTAGCCTGTGCGCAAAGGAAAAAGACACAGCCCAGGCAAAACATGGAAGAAAACACAACGGTCTACAGCTCGCGATCCACCACGAAAGATGGAAAACAATACACAGCTCAATAATGCCAAAGGAAACCCGGTTCTCAGCGTGAATGGAAGGAACACCACCACAGACCGAAAAACAGCGTGAGAGAGGGGAAGCAACGAACCCCCAAACAAGAAATCGCACCCCTTCTTAACTCGGCTCTATGTGAGGGAGATGAACCGGTCCCCTGCTGCACGTCTCCCGTGAGAGTGAACCCCCAAAATCCGTCCAAGAGAGTGCGTAGTGATGGTTCCCTTACCCACGTGAAGGTGGAGAGAGGACTGGTGGAGTGAGCGTGTGGCAAAGACTGACAGTCATGCCACCCTCCACTTCCAGCAATAAATGCCTCAACAACTCAGCAGAACATTAAAAAGGTGGTTGGATGAGACAAGGGAAGATGGGAAAATCAAAAATGGTGGTAACACATGGATTCCCCCCCATAGACCAAGGTTTGACATTCCCCCCCCTTATCCTTTGGAATCATGCCCTTTTCATTTTAACGTTGCACCGTCGTAGTTGGCTATAGGTTTAGTTTAATTGATGTGTGTATTTACATGATGCCAAACTGTAATGTGCCGAATAGCATGAGATACCATCGACAACTATCCCTATTGCCGAAACATACACAACCAAATCGATGGTGGGGATTTTGCATTTAGCTCCTCACCACGATTAATTACATTATATACATCATGCAAACGAGGTCAAAACCGGGGTGTTACAAATGTATTCAGCCTCTGTAGTGGATAAAGCAACTCTATCTTGAAGCTTTGACATCCAACTTATAGCTCCACATGCAAGAGTAAAGACATAACCTCAAGTAGACCTTCTCTTGTCCAATTCACATGCAAAATCTGAATCAACAAAACCGCACACAGAATCACTGCTACGATTAAAGGTGATACAATAGTCACTTGTGCCTCTTAAGTACCGAAGCACCCATTTCACTGCATTCCAATGTTATTTTCCTGGATTTGCCATGTACTTACTAACAACACCTACTGCATGTGAAATATCAGGTCTAGTACACACCATTGCATACATCAAACATCCTACTCAATTGGCATATGGTACACAAGACATGTAATCATTTTCTTCAACACTACTAGGACATAAACTTGAAGAAAGTTTAAAATGAGAAGCCAAATGAACATTCACAGGATTTTCCTTATTCATTTCGAATCTTTCAAGTATTTTTTCGACATACTTCTCTTGTGAAAAACTGAACTTGTCATTTTTTATGTCTCTATGTATCTCAATACCCAAGATTTGTTTTGCAGCTCCAAGATCATTCATATCAAAAGTCCTAGCCATCTAAGCCTTCAACCTGTTAATCCTATCCATACATTTCCTCACAATAACCATATCACCAACATACAATACTAAGATAATGAATATATCATTCAACTTTTTGAAGTATAAACAATGATCATACTCACTCCTACTATAACCTTAGCTCACCATGAAAGAATCACTTCTTGTACCGTTTCCTGGGCGACTGTTTCAAGCCATACAATGATTTTTTGAGCTTGCAAACTAATCTGCCTTTTTGATGTTGTACAAAACCTTCTGGTTGTTCCATATAAATCTCATCATCTAAATCTCCATGTAAGAAAGTTGTTTTAATATCTAGTTGTTCTAACTCCAAATCAAGTAATGCAACTAATGCTAACACAATACGAATAGATACAAGCTTAACAACTGGTGAAAAAATCTCATGATAGTCTATACCTTCCATCTGAGAGTACCCTTTTGCGACCAATCTAGATTTGTATCTTTCAACCTTACCATCAACTCCTTTCTTCAATTTAAAGACCCATTTACACCCAACCGCTTTTCTATCTTTGGGGAGTTTAACTGATTCCCATGTCTTGTTTTCTCCAGAGAATCTATTTCTTCTTTCATTGCCACCTTCCACTTAGCATTGTCAATACAATCAATGGCTTCCTAAAAACAAGAAGGTTCTCCATAATCAATAAATAAAATAGACGAAACAAAATCAGTATAGCTCTTAGGAGGATTTCTCTCGCTCAATGATCTTCTTAGTGTAGGTTGTGGGGTTTACACAACTTCTTGAATTTCTTCAACTTCTATGACTACTCTTTCACCAGAAACTTTTTCTTATTTCTTTGAGTCATTAGAAGATTGGTTCTCCAACTGAATTAGTTGTTTTGATATTACATGTTCCTGTTCTACGTCAACTCTTACACTTTCAGATTTAATCAAAGAAGATTCATCAAAAATTACATATTTGCTAATGACAATTTTGTGGCAGTGGGATCCCATAATCTATATCATTTCATTACAACATCATAACCAACAAAGATGCACTTCTTTGATCTAGGGTCTAACTTAGAACGTTGATTTTTAGGAGTAACTGCATAAGCTTCACAACCAAAGATTTTCAAATTCGAATAATCACAAGAGTGATTAGTCTATACCTCTTCTTAAATTTTACAATCTATTTTCATTGAAGGTGACTGATTTATAAGATAACAAGCAGTAGAAACTGCTTCTACCCACAACTCTTGCCCCAAATTAGCATTATTGAGCATGCTCCTTGCTCTTTCTAGAAGAGTTATGTTCATGAGTTTAGCAACGCCATTTTGCTGAGGAGTGTATACATTTGTTTTGTGGCTGATGATCTCTTCATCTTTGCAATATTTTTCAAACTCCAAAGACGTAAATTCACCTCCATTATCCATCCTTAAACACTTGATTGTCCTACTAGTTCTTTTTTCAACCATAACTCTAAATTGTTTAAATGTATTAAACACATCAGCTTTTCTTTTTAGGACATAGACCCAAACCTTTCTAGAAAAGTCATCTACAAATAATACATAATATTTTACTCCCCCATAGGAAATGATAGGAGACGGACCCCATAAATCAAAATGAACATAGTCAAGTACACATTTACTTACATGACTACCTGCTTTAAACTTTTGTCTACGCTACTTTCCATATATTCAATGTTTATAAAACATAAAATTCAGAGTTTTCAAGTTTGGAAGCAATTTACGATTCATTAATACCTGAAGCCATTTTTCATTCATATGACCAAGACGTTGATGCCATAGCTGAGTGGGTCCTGACTCTTCTTCAGATACTCATGAAGTACCATTAACTTGCGTCCTTTCAACCAGTTTGTAAAGGTTTCCTGTCCTCTGTGCCTTCATGACCACTAAAGCACCCTTGGAAACTTTTAGAGTTCCATCAAAACCTGTAAATTTATGACCACAAGAATCCGATACTCCCAAAGAAATTAAATTTTTCTTTAACTCAAGTACATGTCTAACATCTGGAAGTGTTCTTATTACTCCATCAAACATTTTAATTTTGAACACTTCCAACCCCAACAGTTTTACATGAATGGTTGTCTCCTAAAAGAACTATTCCATCATTAACTGTTTGATAGGAAGCAAACCAATCTTTATGAGGACAGATATGGTGCGAAGCACCATATTCTAATAGTCATTCCTCATTACATTCAGAAATATTCCAAACAGACAATACCTCATCAATCATACCCGAATCAGAATACTTAACTGAGCTTGCTTCTGACTTGGAGTCATCGTTCTTGGATTCTTGTCCCTTCCAACAGTCCTTCTTGAGATGACCGGTTTTGTTATAGTACCAACATTTTAACTTGCCCTTTATGCCCTTCGACTTAGACCTGGAAGTACCTCTTGACTTTTCTCCTTTCTCCTTGGATTGACCTCTAACAACCAAAGCTTATTGTGAAGAGGTTTCAAGAATGGTTTTTTTCCTTAATTTCTCAAACAATAATGCTCCAACCACATTGTCAAATTCTAAAGTATGAGTTGTACTAAGGCTAATGGAAGAAACTACTTGACCCCAAGACTCAGGTAAAGTACATAAAAGATTCACTACTTTATCTTCATCATCAATTTTAACATCCATACTACTCAATTGGCAAATAAGAGTGTTAAAAACATTTAAATGATCTGCAATATTTGTACCTTCTTTCAATCTCATACCATACCGTTGTCGCTTCAAGTAAATTTTGTTTGTCACAGATTTGGTCATATACAGACTTTCTAATTTGTTCCACAGGCTTGTTGTTGATGTTTCTCCAATAATGTTAAACAATACATCATCCGCAAAACATAAACGGATTGTGCTTGGCGCTTTGGTATCTAGATCCCCCCATTCATCATCTGTCATGGTAAGAGGTTTTTTTTTTCTCGTCTAAAGCTCTCTGTAACCCTTGCTGAACTAATAAATCCCACATTTTTAAGTTCCATAGTTCAAAATTGTTTTTACCATTAAATTTTTCAATCTCAAACTTTGTGCTAGATATTATTGAAAATATATATATTTTTTCACGAACAACAAAAATATATTCCCAAACAAAAACAACTGTAAATTCTCCTGAGCTTGAATGGCTAACTTCCAATAAAAAGTTACGACGGATATTTTTTTTTATTCCATTTATTCCACACTTTCAATAAACCTCACGTGATTTTTTTTTCATTCCAAAACTTTAATTCCAAACTTCACACTTTTTCTTTATTCCATAGCACATTTCTTTATTCCATATCACAAGTGTGTGTGTGTGTGTGTGTATTGGATTTCTTTCTACGTAGGCTCTCGCATAGTCTTTTACCAAACAATGCAGACTTCCACTAATACTTGGTTGTAGATGGGCTTACCGTTGGTTGCAGACTTCATCTTATGCTGACAGGAAACAACAATCAGATTGTCTCCACGCGTGAGCTCTCCAGCAAAGGTAGCTTTCTCCATGCGCAAATTCTCTTCACACCAAGTAGTGGGATTTCACAATCTGCAAATCCTCCAAGCAGCAAATAGAATAGTCCTCTCTAGTCCAACAGCAAGCAGCAAGCAATTCACTTCTAGCACGGGATCTCGCAGATCTTCTCCACCAAAGCAGCATATCCTCTTTTTTTATTGGCTTTCTCCACAGTCCAGCAGTCAGCGACACAACATGCATGCTCAAATCACCTACTCACCTCTCCAACACTCTTCATGGTGACAGCCACTCTTCAGCAGATGCAGGAAGCAGTGAAAGTCTCCTCTTCAGCAGACCGGATAGCTCTGATACCATTTTGATGAGGAGTGTATACATTTGTTTGGTGTCTGATGATCCCTTCATCTTTGCAATATTTTTCAAACTCCAAAGAAGTAAATTCACCTCCATTATTCATCCTTAAACACTTGGTTGTCCTACCAGTGTTTTTTCCAACCATAACTCTAAATTGTTTAAACGTATTAAACACATCAGCTTTTCTTTTTAGGACATAGACCCAGATCTTTCTAGAAAAGTCATCTACAAATAATACATAATATTTTTCTCCCCCATAGGAAATGGTAGGAGACGGACCCCATAAATCATAATGAACATAGTCAAGTACACCTTTACTTACATGACTACCTGCTTTAAACTTTTGTCTACATTACTTTCCATATATACAATGTTTATAAAACATAAAATTCATAGTTTTCAAATTTGGAAGCAATTTATAATTCATTAATACCTGAAGCCCTTTTTCACTCGTATGACCAAGACGTCGATGCCATAGCTGAGTGGGTCCTGAAACTTCTTCAAATATTAATGCAGTACCATTAATTTGCGTCCTTCCAACTAGTTTGTAAAAGTTTCATGCCCTATGTGCCTTCATGACCACTAAAGCACCCTTGGAAACTTTTAGAGTTCCATCAAAACCTGTAAATTTATGACCACAAGAATCCAATATTCCCAAAGAAATTAATTTTTTCTTTAACTCAGGTACATGTCTAACATCTATAAGTGTTCTTACTACTCCATCAAACATTTTAATTTTAACACTTCCAACCCCAACAGTTTTACATGAATGATTCTCTCCTAAAAGAACTATTCCATCATTAACTATTTGATAGGAAGAAAACCAATCTTTATGGGCACAGATATGGTGCGAAGCACCAAAATCTAATAGCCATTCCTCATTACATTCAGAAATATTACAAACAGACAATACCTCATCAATCATACTCGAATCAGAAGACTTAACTCAGTTTGCCTTTAACTTGGAGTCATCCTTCTTGGATTCTTGTCTCTTCCAACAGTCCTTCTTGAGATGACCAGTTTTGTTATAGTACCAACATTTTAACTTACTCTTTCTACCCTTCGACTTAGACCTAGAAGTACCTCTTGAATTTTCTCCTTTCTCCTTGGATCGACCTCTAACAACCAAAGCTTCGGGTGAAGAGGTTTCAAGACTAGTTTTCTTCCTTGATTCCTCAGACAATAATTCTCCAACCACATTGTCAAATTCTAAAGTATCGGTTGTACTAGGGCTAATGGAAGAAACTACTTGACCCCAAGACTCAGGTAAAGTACATAAAAGATTCACTACTTTATCTTCATCATCAATTTTAACATCCATACTACTCAACTGGCAAATAAGAGTGTTAAAAACATTTAAATGATCTGCAATCTTTTTACCTTCTTTCAATCTCATACCATACAGTTGTTGCTTCAAGTAAATTTTGTTTGTCATGGATTTGGTCATATACAGACTTTCTAATTTGTTCCACAGGCTTGTTGTTGATGTTTCTCCAATAATGTTAAACAATACATCATCCGCAAAACATAAACGGATTGTGCTTAGCGCTTTGGCATCTAGATCCCCCCATTCATCATCTCTCATAGTGAGAGGTTTTTTCTTTTCCCGTCTAAAGCTCTCTGTAACCCCTGCTGAACTAATAAATCTCGCATGTTTAACTTTCATAGTTCAAAATTGTTTTTACCATTAAATTTTTCAATCTCAAACTTTGTTCTAGACATTATTGAAAATATATATATTTTTTCCCGAACAACAAAAAAATATTCCCGAACAAAAACAACCGTAAATTCTTCCGAGCTTGAATGGCTTGAATTATATATATATATATTCCATACTTCCAATAAAAAATTACGACGGTTATTTTTTTTATTCCATTTATTCCAAACTTTCAATAAACCTCACGAGAATTTTTTTTAATTCCAAACTTCACGCTTTTTTCTTTATTCCATAGCACAAGTATTTATTCCATAACACAAGTATATATATATTTGCTTTCTTACATTCTCAAACATTGACATCCCTCGAATTTAATGGGGCAGGCCCCACGATGGAAGAAGCTTGGAAATCCTGGGCCTCAAATCCCCTGAATGCTCATATCAAAGCCCTTCTCCTCCTTCATACCTGGGGAATTTGGCTAGCTCAAAATAAAGCTACCTTTCTAGAAAAACATCCTCTCCGAAAGAGGTAGCAAAACATGGCCTAGATATCCTTTCCTACTTCCCACAAACAAAAGATCTCCCAACCCCAAGGATCATTATAGAGGAACTAATAGACAAAACCATCCCCTGGGCTTATTTTGATGGTACCTCACAGGATAATAAAAGTGGGGGAGGAGCCACACTCTTTCTTAGTCCTTCTCATCACTTTAAAATTCAAATGGGCTTGGGAAGTGGAACAAACAACTTTGCAGAACTAATGGCCCTGAAGCTTCTTCTGTGTTATGCTATTAAACGAAACTGTAGAAAAATTTAGATCTTTGGAGATTCACTTGTCATTCTAAATTGGATTAACAAAGTTCAGAAATGCAAGAATATCACTTTAGCTGCACTATAGAAAGAAGTTAACTGATTTCTTTCAAATTTTGATATTATCACATGCCAACATGTCTACAGGGAAAGGAATGCTGAAGCATACATGCTTTCCAAAGAAGGACTGAACATGGAGCAAGGCACAGGGAAGTTTTTGGAAACAAGGGATGCGGAGGTATACGAATTTTTTCATAGACCCTTCGTTGATCCCCAGGAGGATATAGGAAGCTCTTAACCCAATTCATACACTTTTGTTTAGTTTTTGTTTTTTGCAACAAAGAAGGAAAAAGAAATATGTGCACATCACAGGAAAATCGACAGAGGTTTCCAGGAAGCGGGACAAAACATAGTTTTTGCTTTCTCTGCTCAACTACTGCATGGAAGAATACAAAGCATCAGTTTTGAGGGGTTTTTTTGATGCAATTCTGCAAAAAAGCAGAGACAGGACATACTCTGTATGTGGATACTTTCATAAACAATTTTTTGATGTAATTCTGCTGAAAGGCAGAGAAGGAACATACTATGTATGTTTATATTTTACATGATCAATACAAATAGTTTTTTTTCCTTTGGATAAAAAAAAAAATATATATATATATATATATATNGCAGACTTCATCTTATGCCAACAAGAAACAACATTATGATTTTATCCATGCGTAGGCTCTCCAGCAAAGGTAGCTTTCTGCATGCACAAATTCTCTTCACACCCAGCAGTGGGATTTAATGACCTGCAAATTCTCCAAGAAGCAGATAGAACGGTCCTCTCCAGTCCAATAGCGAGCAGCAAGCAGTTCACTTCTAGCGCGGGATCTCACGGATCTTCTCTGCCATAGCAGCGGATCCTCTTTCGTTACTGTCTTTCTCCACAGTCCAGCAGTCAGTGACATGACATGCAAGATCAGATCACCTACTCACCTCTCCAACACTCTTCACGATGCTCTCCAACACTCTTCACGATGACATCCACCCTTCAACAAACGTAGGCAGCAGCGAAGGTCTCCTCTTCAGCAGACCAGATAGCTCTGATACCACTTGTTATAATTTCATAGACACATTTACATAATCACACAATGAATAAAAGCATTTAACACCAGCATTTCATGTGGTAAAACCCCAAAAAGAGGAAACATCCACGGGAAAAGTATTGAAGCTCATTAATGAAGAAGGAGAGATTACAAGACACGTTTCAACCCCACATACAACTCTCTGCATTGCATATCCCAACCATGCACTATATACTTCATGAATTTAGTTACATAAGTAAATTGTTTTCGATTATGCTCGTTATGAGAAACTTCCCGTAAACATCCATAATGAGAAACCTCCAATTTAGTTGTCATTTAACAATTTAGGAGTACAAATTTTCCATCAGATCATAGAGATTTAAAAGCATGCAATTGAGGAGTAAAGGCATTGTAGGAAATAACATTTCACTAAAATTATTTTTTTAAGGGCGTTGGATTGCTTGGCATGGTTCAAGTGGAGAAAAAGTAAATTATAGCTCTAAGAAAATAGGGAGGATTTGATGCTTCTTCGAGAGATCTGCATTCAGGCCTGGATAAAGACATAAATGAATTCTGGAAATCGTATTCAACCACCAACTAACAATAGATTTGTACCAGCTAGCAATGCAAGCCACAAATCTAATAAATCGCAGCACCAAGTATCGGTGACCTCCCACGACTTGGTTTCTTCCATCACCACCACTCTGGTTCTTAAAACAAAAATAAATTATGTTACATATATTTGACAATGGATTTATTGTTGGTTTGAATTGCTATATATTTAGTTTCAATTTGAGAGTTTAATTGTGCGATATGCCAAGAGAGAGTTTTCTCCAGCAATTAAAACTAGAACGCAAACAGATACACGTTGATGTGGAACAATTTTTTATTTTTATTTTTACTCTGTATCAGCGAAAGTTAAAAATAAAATTGGAATTCGGAGCACGACAGTTGTGAATTATGATATGACATAATTTAGTATCCCTTAATAGCTAGGTAAAACTCGACAAGGTGTAATAAAAGCTGGCACATCCAAGCTATCAATAAAACCCTAATTGCAATTTTTGGGGGAAGATAAGAGAAACTCTATTTTCTATTTCTTGATTCACGTTGGTTCAAATCCTTCACATTCAACGATTCAACAACTCACACTCTTGCGCCTTACACTCATGCAAAAATACATACTGATGATGAGGTTGGAGTCCACATGAATTCAGATGATCGACATATTTGTGGGATCCGGCGCTAGGTTATGGTTATCACTTGATATAGGCCTACAATGTGATGGCATACTATAGGATATAGATGTCTTATTGGATGGAGCCCATGGAGGGGATGGTAGCATACCGAGGGTTTAAGAGTGATCAACGACGAATAAGTATTCCTAGTTAGTTCTTGAAATAAGTTATCATGGAAACGTTAATGCTCCTTATAAGTGGCAACAGGGACAACATGCATTTGATGTACCAAGTTATTTGCTACAATAAATTGGCATATAGGTCGTCTTGACTCTGAACAAAATATTGAAACCACCAAAAGGTTTCCTCGTGTTTTCCTTAATTGTCTTAAAACAGGGCATTAGTCAGTAACAACAACATGCACATTATATCTTACAATCTCCCAAAATTCTATATTATTTTTCTTCTTTTTAAAAATTTTCCACATAAACATGATTGTTGTTTTTAATGATGCAATAAATAACACAACTTATATTGACTGCGAATTTTCAGACGGAATCAAATGAAATGATACCCATGCAACCCATGCATTTCATTCATTCTTGACAATGATTAGGGTTTGTAGAATCATTTGGAAGTTGATGAGCCTGGTACATTGGAGTCGGAAATAAAAATTTATATTAAAAAACATAAATTATATAATGATTGGAGTAGTCTAACGCTTCGACGATTTTGCTCGGCGTTAGACTACTTCGTTAACCGGTGTCGTTAATGCTCAAGGCCTTCAGCACTATGCATCCGAGTCTGGGCGAATGTCCTTCACTGGGTCCCACGAGAACGCGTCCCATCGTCGCCTCGATCATCTATATGCTCTGATAAACAGTCTTGTACAATATTTTGCAAACTTATCCTTACAGCGGGGTAGATGAGTATGCTTCCATGATTTGCTATTGCTGTGTGTTTTGATTTGATTCACAATGCAATTGGAGAAAGCTAAAAATTCCTTGTAATGGTGCATCCTGCGTGTATTTATAATTTTCGCAAGATTCAAAGTCAGAGAAGAGAAGGAGCCGAGCAATTTTGTAATGAGTGACTGAAAAACGTTGTTATCAGTGTTTCCCAACACCTCCAAAGTTGCTGCGTGCAACCATATTCATCCAGCGTAGTGCGAAGATCACATGCATCTAGTATTCGATCCAGTATTAAAATTTCAAGTCCTTGAAGCAAGCGGGAAATCATTTTTTTTTGCAAGACATGATTGTTTTCTTTACATTTTGATATGTTTCTTTTATTTCCATTTTGTGTCTATTTTGATAGGATTGGCAGGTGAACAATTGAGGGTTTTTCCTTGGAAAGTAAATGATTGCGTTTTTTTCGTTTAGTGGGTTTTTTTTCAGAAAATTTGAGTTTATGGGTGAAATAGAGATAATCTTTGAGATTGGAATAGATTTTCAAGTAAATTTATCTATATTTTTTGTGTTGATTTCAATGTGTTGGATTCAAGTTGTTGGTGCGAAGCTCCAACTCATAGTCATAACATATGTGCCTATTAAGGATATGGAGTGCTTAACATAATCAATTTTTTTCTTATAAGCAATTGGAAGGTTTTGAGCATAAGTAATTGGACTAAGCAGATTCTAGACAATATACCAAATAAATACGTTGGATTTTTCAGTATAATAAGCTCTGTATTATTTTTGTTTGTTTCTGAAGAGATAAAATGATGGAATTTACTTTAAAATGTTGAAAGGAGTTGTAGTAAATAATGAATTTATCTATAATTAGTAATGGAAGTTTGATTCATCCCAGCAAAGGCATATCTAAGAATCTATTTTTGACCTTCTTCTTCGGTTTGGTGCTAATTCACAAAAATGTTGTTGCAGGTCCACTGTTGGTCAGGATATTGCAACTTTCCTTATTTCATGTGGAGTTATGTACAAGGCTTGAGAAGAGTTACATTGTGCAAACAACTTAGAGAATTTTAGTTTGAATGAGTATGAAGGCATTGCATATGTTTATTTCCCTTCATTTTGGGAAATAGAACATTTCAATGTCAACGGGAGAAAATATGGAGATGGCAATATACAAACTAACAATGATGTCTTCTCTGCTCCCCTCAAGGGTAAATATGATCAACCAGCCCTCGTCCAACAGGGAACTCTTAAGTTGTTTCTCCATATTATGGAGAATACATATTTCCAAGTAAAGGTAAACAAATTTAACTTTCAGGAAGAAATGATTTGAGATTCATAAAAAGAGGGAATACGTAGTCACTTATTTTAACATTGTGTTGATGTCTTCATCGATCAAACAGATGCAAATGTATATGTGTTCAAAACAAAGGCACCTAGAACCCATTATATTTGTGGATCATTCTTTAGGAGGGGCAGTTGCAACCTTGGCAAAATTATGGATACTGGAAAACATTTGATTGCTCTCCCTTCTGTATAACATTTAGTTTCCCTTTAGTGGGATATGAAAGACTTGTAGAGCATTTAGTCGTGAGAATTGGGGAGGCAACTTTTTTCATGTGGTTTCCAAACATGATATTGTTCCTCAGATGTTCCTTGCACCGTTTGAGTCCATTGTTGAGCCCTTGATTGTTATTTTTCCTCATTGGCATGGCATAATGATTAATGACAATTCAAATAAACTTGATTCTTTTATTCAAGATGCTTGTAATTAGACTCTTATGGCATAATGGTTAATGACAGTTCAAATAAACATGATTCTTATTTTATTCAAGATGCTTGTAAGACTCTTTTGAATAATGTCTTGTCGTATACTTATACAGTATCAAACTATGGGTGTGGTTCTCCAAAGGAGTTAGACACGGTCGCCAAGAGAATCCCATACAAACCTTTTGGCACTTACATGTTTTGTTGAAGAGAGGGCACATCGTGTATTGATAATTCTGACACCATTTTGAACATTCTTCATTTGAAAACGCAAATCCATGAAGAAGCTTACTATAATATTGTACAGGAATGTTTATCAGAGCATATAGATGATCGAGGCGACGACGGGACAATGGATCTACAGGGATCCTACAGGACCCGCTGAAGGACACTCATGAAGGACGCTCGCCAAGACTGGGATGGACAATGTCGGAAGCCTTGAGAGTTAACGGTGCGGGTTAACGGAGTAGTCTGACGCCGATCATCAAAGCGTTATACTACTCTTATAATGATTTATATGAAAACAAAAAATTATTATAGACAACATAATCCATATGCCAACATAGTAGACGATAAATATAGATGATTAAAAAAATGAATGGCTCATCCATATAGACTATAATAGTAAATAAATAATCATATTTTTTAATGTAAATAAGGTTGGAGATAAGAAACCTATGCAACCCAACAAATGCTTTGATCTTGTTGTCATTTTTTTAACATGGCATATGGTTTTTAGGTTTTACTAGTTATCCTTATACTTCCGATAAATTTAAATTTATCTTAAATTTAAAAGATTTATAATTTTAATAGATTAATAATAACTTAAGGATTAGATGGCAAAATTTATGGTTGATAAGGATATAATCCTTGAACATGGATTATTTTACCCATGCACATATTTGATATACTTTATATATGCACATTAGAAACATAATCATGTCCACATAACTCTTGCACAACTAACTACCATAAATTCTTTGTTGTAGTTAGGTCGTTAACATTTATCAGTTGTTTTCAAGTCCTTAAACTTAGAAATTACATGGCATTTAAAATCATCTTCCTTGGCTTAAGGATTTAAGTAAATTTGAAGTTTCTTACAGATATTATGGTGTTACATTTGGAAATGTCCTAGAAAAGCAATTCATGCAAAAGAATAGGTGTTATCATTTGAAAAATGATGCTTGAATGATGTTGTTAGAAAATTGCTAGCGGACTTACCCAAAATGATGTTTGATAATGGCTCATTTTTTTTATTATAAAATTGTTGAAATGGTCTATGTGCAATCTAGTTTTTGTTTCACTGTGAATTCTTTTCACGGGAGATTATTTTATGCCCTAATCCACTGTTTATTAATGCCCGAGCGTATTTTTTTAGAAGAAAACATAATATTGAAGAGTGCAAAGAGTACAGACAAAGGCACGCATATGACCGCGGACACCAAACCGTCTATGTCGTATAATTTTGTGGCGTGTTTTTTTTGCTTTTTCAAAACTTGACAAACCGATACATATTGTTGCAAACATTGTGGTCCACATACTAGTGATGGTTTAATGGATTGTTGTATTTCATACAATCATCAATTTTTCAAGCTATGGCTATTTTACATTGCGTACTGGATATTTCATGGAAATTCATAATACATTTTGAACTAAGCACTGTTCAATGTACATAGATGACAACCATATAAAATATGATGGCTAATTAGATTTGGCCTTAATTCTCGAAGTAATAAGTGATATACTTTAAATCGATGTAGTTGAAGCAGCCAAATTACATACCTGTTCAAGGTTTATCCCACTTAGGAATTATGTTTGTCACAAAAAGCAAGTCATAGACTAGGAATTTTCTACTGCTCAAGCAAAATTTATATGAAAAATAAAATCCTAGACACTAATGAATGAGGGGTCTACAACTAGACATTATTCCTATAAGGTTTGTTTGGGAAGAATCAATTGATAATTGAAACAATTTTACAATAAAATTTGAAAAATATGGGTTTTTTTGTTTATATTAAAAGTAGAAAATTCATATTCAAGTTTATGTGTAATATATTAAAAAAAAACAAGACATCTTGCTTGATTACTTAATAGTTGGAAACAAGGTTACACTTCTTCTCTTGCAATAGCAGGTGGTAATGTCGAGGACATTGCCACCTTGTGGATCTTGTTAGTCTATGCTTTGAGGATAAAGAGACTTTAGCATTGGGTTTTTTGTTATTCAATAAAACGATACACATTTCAAAGTACTTTTACTTAAGTTTTAAGAAATTACATTTATATTTATTAATTATGTCCATAGACATTTAGATATCATTTCAGATTTCAGACTTTCTTGAGGGGATCAACAATATTAACCATATCTTTTTATGGTCGCCATATCTTGTTATGCTTACCAGATTGTTAGAGTTAATAGTATTTTCTTTGTACTTATATTAACTCTAACAATCTCGTATGACTAATGGATATAAAATTATATAAAATAAAACTGATATGAAAAAACAAAAAACAAATTGTTACATGTTTCTTAAATCACCCTTTAACTGAAGCTTATTTAAATCTTAATCAAGATGCATTTAAGCATAACAAGATACGACGACCATGAAATGAATCCCTGGTGTACACTTGTTACACTTGGGTTAATCTTGTTAATCACTCAGTCGATTCTCCTAATCGACTATTGACTCTAAAATGTCTATCTCCAGAAGATCCATAGTTGTGAACTAGAAAATCCTATTGGTCCAACACCCCCATTATCAAAATGTTCTAGATTTTATGAAGTGAAATTACTTCTACACGCCCCCTCATAATTTCAATTTTTTGATGCCCAAGCATAGATTGAATTTTAGCAAACTTAGTTTATGATAAAGGTTTCAGCAGTATATTAGCAACTTGACCATCAATGTTTCAATATACAATATCCACAATGCCTCCTTGTAATAGTTATAATAGGTATCAAGCATGAAGCTCCACATGTTTCATCTTGTTGTGTGCGATAGGATTGTTGGAAACCTATATTGCACTTTGATTATCACAAAATATTACAGCTGTTGTACTTGTGTCCACTGGAAAACCAAATCTCCCAAAAGCTGATGAACCCATAGTAACCACCTTTTACTTCTTGTACGACTAGACCATGGGTCCAAAACTAAGAAAAAACACATAACCAAATGTATGCATCCTATTTTCATCGTCCCCTACTCAATCCAAGTCGATATAACTGACTAACAAGTTTGATGTATTGTTGCAATATATTATATCAAGTCGTGGATCATGCATACATCAAGAGACCAAACTAACAATAAAGGAACACTCAAGTTGGCTGTGATTTAAATAAATTTGGATATTAATTAACGAAGAATTGGTAAAGTGTTACGTCGAATTTAGGTGAATCACATTCTTTGGTCCACTTCAATTTTGACTAAAAAGGTGTAGCACAAGCTTTACATTGTTCCATCTTGAATCTTTGCAAAAACATCCATTACATACTTAGGTTGAAAAATAAATATATTACCATTCATTTATAAAACTTGGATTCCAAAAAAGAAATGCAAGAGACCAAGGTTAGTCATTTCAAAGGTTCAACTATTTCTTCAAACCTATAATCAAATTCATATTGCCTCTAATAATGACTAGATCATCTACATACCACACAATAATTAAAATTAGACTATTTACATGTAAAACATAAATTATATGATCTGGTTCCACTTTGATTCACATCATTTGAAACAGGTATTGATAAAGAAACAATCATTTTTCTCATACCAAGCCTTGGGGGCCTATTCCAAACCATACAAAGATTTCTTTAGTTTACAAATAAGATTGACATCCTTCTCAAAACTAGGAGGTTTCTCCATATAAATATCTCCAATCATATCTCCATGAAGAAATGCACTTTTGGCATCCATTTGATGTACCTCCCATCCAAGTTGAGAAGCAAGTGAAAGTATCAATCAAACATAATTCCTTTTTGTGACATGGGAAAAGGTTTCAGTGTAGTCCATGCCTTCTTACTAAGAAAACCCCTTTGCAATCAAATGAGATTTATGTATTTGAACAACACCATGAGATATGAATTTGTCTTGGAGACCCATCGACACTTTATTGTATTATTTCCTTGAGGTTAAGGAACTAAATCCCATTTTTTAGTTTTTATCAAGGAATGATACTCTTCAACCATGGTGTTATTCCATTGAGGTTGACCATTGTTATACACCTGAGTGGCACCTCTCCGTCCGAGTGCTGATATCCCTCATGTCGGCACACAAAAGGACACTTATGGATAGAGGTTTGCCCTTAACACTATAGCTTGGCTTGTCATGAAATACATTCTACCTTCATCCAGCTAGTTACTTTGCCATTTTTCCATGTTAGGATGTATTTGCGACTCTCTCTATAGACAAATCGCAAGTCTCCCTCACAGCAAGTCGTGAATCCATGTATTCGCGGGTTGCAATTATACAGAGTCGCGAGTCATTCGCGGGTTGCTCTATTACATACCCGCGAATGTGCTTCTTAACATGAAAACATAAAAACACGCGCTAATGGGAGTTTAGTTAAGTCATTTTACTTAATCTCCCTAACTGCTACAACTTCCCCAACCTTTGAGAACTGCATTATTTCACCCATATAAATATAGGCCTTGGGGAGGGTTGTAGGGACACACACTTTGGAGCAAAGTTATGCTGGTGGATTGTTCACAGAAGTCTTTGGAGCAATGAAACTCAGAATCCTTTGGTGACAGAGGAGTCCTTATCTCAGACGTTTGGTTGTACTCTGAACTTTCTCATTATTGATAATAAAAAGATTATTTCTTCCACATGTGTCTCATATATCTTGGTTTGATAATTGTTTATGCTTCAGCATTTCATATTTGATTTATCTAACCTGCTAATATATATATATGAACCACTCTTTATCTGGAAGATTGTCTCTGAACAGGTGAAAGAGTAGTGAGCCTTGAAGACTTTGGAAGTGGAGCAGGTTGGAAGAGGACTAGCAAGGATCGAACTTCGTTTAACAAGTAAGTTCTTCTAACCCTCCTATTTCCTATTCTGCACTTTAGAAGTCAATTGTATGCAAGTGTTTGAGTATGTTGGTAACCCCCGACCTACGATTATTAGGTTCATAATCCCTCACAACAGAACTGGCAACTCCGCTGGGGAATCCTATACTGCTGTAGGTCATTTCTGTTATCCTGACCAGTTTTGCTTGTGAGTCTGTTTGTGGTTTTTTATCCTGGCTCTTGCTTACTTCAGCGTTTGAAAGTCTTAGGGTTTTTTTCTTTGCTTTTGAGAAAATTTTTATACCCATTCGCGGGTTGTTCCACTGAACAGCCGCGAGTATAAAGTTGCATTTGTGGGTTGTTATACTGCACAGTCGCGAGCATTCGCGAGTTGCATTGTTAGACAGTCACGAGTACTCCTGAAGATTGGGATTTTTTGAAGAAGAGTTTGCTTGGTTCTTTTCTTGTTATAGTCCTTGTTTTCTGAGAAGACTTTCTTTAAGAATGCTGTAGAGTTTACTTGATTGCCTTAGGTGATCACATCTTAGTTCTTTTGAAAGCCATTGAGTCTTTTTTACTTGGTTTATTTACTGTTTGCATCCTGAAGCATTTGGCCTGTTTGGGTTCTTGGTTAAAGTGTCTTAGTCCAGATCAGTGATCAAGGTCTTGGGCTCTGTTTTTTCCAGTCTGCTTTCTGATAGTTGCTGGTTTGCACTTGCCTTTTTAAGTCTGCAGTGGTTTTGTGTCATTGTTTGCACCCAAGCTAGGGTCCCTAGCCTGCTTCTCTTGCTGGCCTGTTGGTTCTGTTAGCTTGTTTGCATCAGTTTGTAGTTTTGTATACAGTCCATAAATTTCAAGTTTACTCAAACATAGTGCATTGTAGATGCATGGTAGTTTTTTTTTGAGCAATTTTTGAAGTGAAAAGAAAACATAGTTAGTCTTTTGCATTGTGTTTTTGCATAAGTAGTGTTTGCTTCATTTTAAAAATATATAATCTCAGAAAATTACAAAAACATAGGCTTAGTTTCTCTTATCAGTGCTTTAGTTCATCAATATATATTTTGAAAATTAAAAAGAAGTTTATTTTATAGTAGTAGTTTGCTTTGAATGCACCTTACTTTCATTTATTTTTTGCTGAGTCAAAACACCATACAGTACATCACTTCCATTTCCTCTTGAGTAAGAAACAACCCTTAAAATAAACGCATAAATTAAAATTTACTAGTAAGTTTTATTTTTAGGGGCCTTTCACCTACTAGCTTAGGCTAGACTTTGTGGGCTAGGGAGTGTAAACTTCCCACAAGTTATAAACTCAGACGTAGTGGACCATTCTTTAGGTAAATCCTTGATTCTATCACTGTATCTGGGAATCTCCTCTCAAACGGGAGTTAAGCACTAGGCTGCGTGGAGGCTTGGATAGAGGAGATAGCCCTCCGAATCCTTGTCAAAACGTAACCCAGGACTTTTACGCATCTGAGGATTCTATCCTAGACAGAGTTTCGGGCTCAGCTACCCTGCCCATGTGTACGAGTTCGGCTGATGATTGTCCCCCCAGACAGCTGGTATTGTCAAGGTAGCCTTTAGTCTCTTGTCTTTTAGGGTTCATACCTAGGTAAACCGGAAGGTTATTTCTGGTTCACCTTGAACGGGCTTGGAAGGTAACCCTTGTGGAAAGTGCAGGAGGGTGGTGGGTGATTCCTCCGCTTGTGCCTGAGAACCCCTCAAGGACGCCAAGTAATCATTCATCAGCTTTCTTCGGGAAAGCATATCTTTATACCCTGGTTTGACTGCTTGAGACTCTAGGATCTTTTTAGTGTATGCTCTGTGGATTTGTTTGTGTTTAGTTGACCTTAGGGTGTGATTAGTCAAATTTTTAATTCTGGAGGACCAACCTGTTAGAAGGTCAAGAAGGTTGAGAAACCTTCCTCCTCTCACTGCATTGGAGCCTCCACCTTTACCCCAAAGGCAGAGATTAGACACAGCCGATTCTTTTGAACCACTTGGAATAAGTGAGGTTCTTGGTGAACCGAAATTGATAGCTAACCGTTTTGATTTTGACACAGTCGAGATAGAAGAATTGCAGATTGACGAGTTTGCAAGAAATTTTAACACTCTCTTGACTGATCTTAACGATCCTGTGATCGTCCAAGTTAGACCTTTTAGTTCACCAGTAGTAGGTGTCCCTTTGAGTAGAGTCATGTCTTCTGCGGAAGAGAGTTATTTTGTGTTTACCTCAACCCTTCCGGTTGAAGGGGTACTACCTCCCCCGGTTAGTGCCCCTAGATCTAGTTTGCCTTCTACACCTTTGACTCCAGCGAGCCAGGTGGTTCAACCGCCGGTTCACTCCAACATAGGAGGTATTTCTGGTAACACGGTTGCTGGGATCCCCAGTATACCTACTATTCCTTCTTCCTTCCCTTACACTACTCAGAGTGGTCCGGTAGGATCCTCGGCTTATGTCCAAGGATTTCCTTGGAATGGGGGGCACATTCCCCCATCCAGTCCATACGTAGGTCCATCTCCTTCATATGTAGGAGTGCAGTTTGGGGGAAACACCTCTTATGGGCAGAGCTTCCATACCCCTATTTCGGTTGCATACTCGAGCTCTCCCTTCTCTTTATTTAGCGGAGGGATACCTGCTCCAGTCTTTCAGACCCCGGCTTCTATGGGGACGGCCCGAACCATGTACACTGCACCTCCTCTTCAAAATCCTGTGGCCTACAGATGGAATCCATTTCAAAGCAACCTTCCCACTTCACAATCGGTGTCAGGGGGCAACCCCACCTTTACCTATGGGCATTCGGGGGCAAGACCCTCTAATCCCCAAGCTGGCACACCTAGTGCACCGGTTAGGCCCAAACTTCCTTTTCTGGCAACTTTGAACTTGCCAGACTTATCAACATTAATGAATGACCTGGTGAGGCATGACCCTTTGTGGCCACCTGTTCCCACCAAACTGCCCTCGAACATCCCTAAGTTCGAAGCTAAGGCTGGTGAAGATCCTGGGGCTCATGCCACCACCTTCCATTTATGGTGTTCTTCCAACTCATTGAATGAGGATTCAGTGAGATTGAGGCTGTTCCAGAGGACCTTGACTGGCATTGCGGCAAAATGGTACATTGAGCTGCCTTCTGCTGCTTTTAGTAGTTTCTAGGACCTAGCTAGTGCTTTCCTCAGTCACTTTCAGCTTCCGGTCCGTTACGATTTCGGAACGGACTTGTTGTCTACTTTCAGACAAAACAAGGCAACCCACATCTTGGATCATATCCAAGAGTAGAGGAGGCGAAAGAGTCTTATCAAAGCCACCATCCCTCCTGAGTTTCTATTAGAGTGGTTCCTTAAGTCATTGTTGCCATACATATCTAAGGATGTTTCCACATCAGGAGTGACTAGTGAAGAAGAAGCCATACTCAGGGCCCAGCAGTTGGACTTGATTTATTCACAGTCTGGGATTTTATATGAAATCATCCTTGAGTCACCAAGGCCTTCACATGAGGCCGAGAAACCAAAGCCTGGACCCCATGCCGATGGTGTGGTTGGGTCCGTAAACTCTCCCACTGTAGAGTCTTTGACAAAACAACTTCACCAATTGTTTGTCAAACAGTCTACAGTGAAGGCAGCAAAGGCTGCCCCCTCCTCCCAAAATGCAAATATTTTTGCGCAAACCTCTTCGAAGGGCAATCAGCAGCCCAGCGGGAAGAAGAAGAAAGGTAAAAAGGGAGAGGGAAACCAAAATCAAAACAAGCAAAAGCCCGCAAACAACGCTGATGGGGGCAAAAAGGAAAAGAAGAAAGTCAAGTTCCCTTGTAAGTTGTGCCAAGGGGACCACCTTACTCATCTTTGTCCCCTCATGGAACAAGCTCAGAAGCTATTACAAACGCAACCATCGGCTGTCCTGAAGGATCCGTTTCCCCAAGGGCAGAATTCTGCTTCAGCTTCTACCGTAGAAGGGGGCACTCAAGCTTCCCCTGACCCCAATTATATCAACATGGTTAGATCCTCAACTTTGTTACAAACCAGGAACAAAAACTATGAGAAAGAGACCAATGAGAAGGGTAAAGCTGTAGTTGAACCTTCCAACCCTCTCACTATAGAGAAACCTACGGAAATAATGCCAAAGATACCCAAAGGTGTCTTTAAGAAGACTTTGCATAACCCAAATTCCAGAGCCACTTCTAACTACTCTGTGGTTGAAGACTTGGCTCAGACTCTGTGTGCAATGTCATCTTTGGAGGTGCTACAGAGATGTCTCGCTCAGCGGGATGCACTCTTAGCAGCTTTAGGTAGCAAGGACTCTTCGAGTCTCACAACGAAATTTCATCTCTCTGATGTTAAAATTCGCCTCCCTTATCATGTAGCTCTATCGATAGATGTTGTCCATGGTGGTAAGACCATTGGACGAGCAGTTGTTGATGAGGGAGCCTCTACTTGTGTTATGTCCCTGGCCTATTGGAAAGCTCTTGGATCCCCAGAGCTGGTCCCATCAACCACTTTACTTACTGCTTTTGATGGAAGGTCTTTCCGTCCACATGGTATCCTGCCGGCTTTTGAGATTAAGCTGGCTGGAAAAGCAGTGTTTGTTGAAGTTGAAGTGATTGATGCTCCCTTGGACTACAATTTGCTTCTGGGTAGGAATTGGACTTATGCAATGTCTGTCGTTGCATCAGCTGTCTTTCTTGTCGCGGTTTTTCCACATGAGGGCAAGCTGGTCACTGTTGACCAACTTGATTTTACCCGAAAAGGCCACTTAGAGTCTAAAGATTCCACTGTGCCATTGGTTGATAAGGCCAAACCTACTGCACAGAGCTTGGGAGCTGGAATGTACGCATCATTGATGGGCACATTCGACATTCCAGCTCCAGTCCTTTATATCGGTTCTACTACTGTAGGGAATTCCATTGATTCGGTGGTCGATAGAATTGATCCTTGGGTTCTCCCAACCCCTCAGGAACCGGAAGTGCCCTTATCTGCAGTGGAAGTGGCGTATCAAGCTATTACCCAAACCACTGTTGATCCCATTCTAGATCCTCTTATAGTCTCGGATGATCTGGAGGAAGTTTACATGCTCGCATGGGAAGAAAACTCTTTACATTCCATAGATTGCTTAGACACTGTTTTACCTTCCGATGAAGCTATTCTGGAAGCTATGTGTGCACGTGATAAGATATGTGAGGATCTTCATCACCGATCTTATTTCCTTCCAGAGCTAAGCAAGATAGAAAACCAAGAGTTTCATGTGAGACTGTCGGATGATGTTGATACACCTGTCAACCCTTTACCTAGGGAAGGAGTGTTTGCTGAGGGGGAATATGGCAAACATTTCCGCCACTATACCGATCAACATCTCTATAAAACCAGATGTCGTGGAAAATATCTATATAGGTGCAAACTGCTCTTCGGAGGAGATTGCCATTTATACAGCCCTTTTCAAGGAATTTCGCGATATCTTTTCCTGGTCATATGAGGAGATTCCAGGCATTGATCCATCTATTGTTCAACATGAGATACCAACCTATCTTGATGCCAAGCCAGTTCGGCAAAAATTACGCCCCGTGAACCCGCGTAAAGCGGCGGCTGTGAAGGCAGAGGTTGAAAAGCTGTTGAAAGCAGGTTTTATATATCCCGTAGCTTTGACTGAATGGGTGTCCAACCCAGTTCTTGTTGATAAAAATCAAGGGACTATTCGCGTTTGTACGGACTTTCGAGACCTTAACAAAGCTTCTCCTAAGGACAATTACCCCACACCATTTATTGATCAGATCATAGATGTGTGTGCGGGTAGTGAGGTATTCTCGTTTATGGATGGTTTCTCCGGCTACAATCAAATCCAAATCAAACCGGAAGACCAGCATAAAACTAATTTTATTTTCCCTTGGGGTACATTTGTGTATAGAAAAATGCCCTTTGGATTGAAAAATGTAGGGGCAACCTTTCAACAAGCCATGAACTTTGCTTTTCACGATATAAAAGCCATTGTCGAGCCTTACCTTGATGATCTGCCCGCTCATTCTCGCAAGAGGATCCAGCATCCAGATCATTTACGGTTGATTTTTGAGAGATGCAGATACTATAAAATTCGCTTGAATCCCCACAACTGTGTTTTCTGCATCGAGTCAGGTAGATTGCTTGAATTCATTGTCTCTAGTAGGGGCATTCAGGTGGATCCTTTAAAAGTTGAGGCTATTGTAAATCTGCCTCCTCCTCGTTCTCTTAGGCAACTTCAGAGTCTACAAGGAAAGTCTAACTTCCTTCGGTGTTTTATCGTTAATTATGCCAAGATCACAAAAGGTTTCATGCACCTGCTTAAACAGGACACCCCATTTGTATGGGATGAAACTGCACAACTCGCGTTCGAGGCATTGAAAAAAGCCTTGTTGTCGACTCCCTTATTACGCCCGCCAAATTATTCTAGGGATTTCATATTATATCTGGCCGCGTCGGAGTCTACCATTGGGGTAGTACTAGTTCAGGAGGACGACAAGCTCGTTGAGCATGTTTTTTATTATCTTAGTCGTGCTTTGGTTGGACCTGAGCTTAAGTACTCCCACGTCGAGAAGTTAGCCTTAGCGGCTGTTTATGCTGTACAGAGGTTGCGGCACTACATCTTACTGAGGACCACTACTGTAGTGGCGGATGTAAACCCTTTCCAATATGTTTTATCCCAACGGATTGTTGGGGGAAAATTAAATAAGTGGATAGTCATTCTCCAAGAGTTTGACTTGGTTTTCCAATCCGCTAAATCCAAAAAGTCCTTAGTTTTTGTCGAGCTTATAGCAGAATTCCCTACGGAAGAAGATGTAGTGATCGAGGATGACTCATTCCCAGATGAGCACATCTTCCTCATATCCACCTCTGATCCTTGGTACGGAGATATTCTTATATATCTCCAGACTTTGAAGTATCCTACCGCTTACTCTAGGGAAGACCGACGCAAGTTATGCCTTCATGCTAAAAACTACCTCATTATAGGAGATACATTATATCGACGAGGGGTAGATTCCGTCTTGCGTCGTTGCCTTACTCATGAGGAAGAGGAGATTGTCCTAAATGATTCTCATAGCGGAGCGTGTGGGGGTCATTTATCTGGGTGAGCAACGGCCCAGAATATTTTACGTGCTGGGTATTTTTGGCCCACCATCTTTAAAGATTGTGTGGAAGCAGTGAAACGCTGTCATCCTTGCCAGCTTTACACCAAAAAAATGCGGTCACATCCTGCTACTTGTTTCCCGTTGTCTCGGTAGGCCCCTTCATGAAATGGGGGATCGATTATATGACATGCAACCCAACCTCGGCTGGGGGGCATAAATACATCATTGTTGATGTCGACTATTTCACAAAATGGGCAGAGGCAATGCCTACTTTCAAAGACAATGGGGAAACAACAGCTTTCTTCGTGTTTAATCAGATTATTGCTAGGTTTGGTATTCCCAAAGTGATTGTCACTGACCATGGCAGTCATTTCCAAAATAACATGATGACAGAACTGACCACCATGCTCGGATTTCGACAAGAACATTATTCTCCATATTATCCGCAAGCAAATGGTCAGGTTGAGGCTGTAAACAAGACTTTAAAAACTATACTTAAATGTACTATTGATGCAGCCCGCTCGAATTGGCACATCATGTTATATCCTGCTCTTTGGGCTTATCGAACCAATGTCAAGACTGCTATGGGTTTTTACCCCTTCCAACTCGTTCACGGGGTGGAAGCTATTACGCCGATTGAATGCGAAATCCCATCCTTGCATATAGCTATTCATGTGCTACCTGATACGACTGAGCTTGAGGAACAGTTGCTCCATTTAGAACACCTTGATGAACAACATAGAGATGGGTTGACTGCAAATCAGGCTCATAAGAATAGGGTTAAATCTCAATATGATAAATCGGTCAAACCTAGAGTTTTCTCTGAAGGGGAACTTGTCTTGCTCTGGGACCAAGATAAAGAGCCTCTGGGGGCAGGAAAATTCAAGGCCATGTGGTTAGGACCCTATGTCGTGTCTAAAGTTTTGAGTAAAGGCACATATGAATTAGTGGATTATGATGGGAATAAGCTGCCTGAGCCTAGAAATGGGCTCTACCTGAAGAAGTACTATGCTTAGGCTTAGCACTTTTTCTTGTATTTTTATGTACATTAGGTTGTCAGTTTCATTTTTTATACTATCTGTTGGTTGTTGCAGATGTCTTCCGAGATGTATGTAGGTTTCGCTGATGGCCCCAGCCATCACACTTGTAACCTGGCCTCGGCAGCATGGGTTATCTATTCCCCCTCAGGACAGCTTGTTGCCACGGGAGGCGCTTGTCTAGGTCCTGCTTCTAATAATGTTGTTGAGTATAGGGCTGTAATTGAGCTCCTATGGGATGCTTTGTCACGAGGCATCACCCAGCTGGAAGTCCGTTTGGATTCTCAGTTGGTTGTTTCCCAGCTCAATCGAGCTTATTAAGTGCGTAATCCTACATTGTTACGTCAGTTCATGCAAATTCATTTATTGGAAAGACATTTTGAAGTTATTACTTTCAATCACATTCCACGAAACCAAAATTCATT
>LPNX010443958.1:99941-139715 GCA_001517045.1 Pseudotsuga menziesii
TTCGGCGGCCTCCACCGCATCCCTGTATACAAGTACTGCCTTGGCTACCCGTCTGAATAAACGTAGCCAGGCCGTGGAACCCCAACTACGAACTCCTGCATAGCTACAAGGAGATGCTCTATCCGTATCGTAGGTACTCGCTCGGTCAGCCTGCCTAGCTTCATCTCGAGTACCCTGATCAATCCTAGGCCTCCCCCTGCAACAGGATGTACGAAGGTACGTGGGTGCCCTTCAGGGCAGACTGGTCCAATATCTGCATTTTGACCCATAAATAGGGTTTAGACTTGTGCATATGTATATATCCTATCATTTGAAAATCCATAAAAATTTGATAATGATAAAAAATAAAAATTACTTACCCATCTCTCCCCATGCTCCTCCTGGAGGGAGGATAAGGTCGGGATCACCTCGGAAATCTAACCCGACGTATGGAAACTACTCCAACGTCGGGCACCTGTCGTTCCCACCATGTATAGAAATCATCATCATACATGCTATGTACTACATCTCCTCCTCCTTGATGGAGGAAGATATCTCCCCACCTGCTCAGCCTCGGCTGACGTGGATGACGGACTTGTAATGGTATAGCAGGGCTCATAGCTGGCACTCTATCAAAGAAGAACGCTACCAGTATACTCGCATAGCCGAAGTTCTTCTGTCTTCCCCTCTTACAGTCGAATAATTGCCTCTTCATGATGGGGGAAATTCCCATAGACCAATCAAAGAGTGCACCTCTAAAGCAGTCCACCGCCACTCTCATCTGAGTCCTGGTGGCCATGTGTAATCATCTGAGTCATGGTGGCCATGTGTAACCCTACTGACCCTGAAAGTCTCACAATAGTACTGGCCAATACCTGAAGTGTAAGATCCTGAATATCTGCAATGAGAATGCTGCTGCCTTTCTTTTGAGTACCCGGTCTGCAGAATACATCGATATAGTTCTGGACACTCAAGGGGTCTCCAACCCTGCCAGTGCCTTCCAGGTTCACCGGTGCTCCCCGTTGTGACAACCCGGTTATGAAGTATATGTCTTGTACGGTAAGCTCCAAAGTCTCACCTTGGATATTGAACATCCCCAGGTCATGGTCCCAGTAATTGACCAAGAACTCTAATATGCGGACATTGGCCCGCATGGGCGATGTGCAAAAGAACTTGAGCAGCCCACTAGTCCTCAATGCTTGGATAGTAGGCGGGCTTTGGAGAGCCGCTTGATCCATCATTTCATGTTCCCTCTCTCCACTCCAGCACCATGTTTTTCCTGACAAAAACACATAATTTGATTCAGTATTCCATCATAAAATTTTAAAAATTTTGCATATTTTTAAAGCTTTTCCCTATCACGTAGCATTCGCGACTGTCCATTGGGACAAGTCGCGAGTCATTCGCAACTTTCCTGTTGAGCAAATCGCGAATGAAACGCACATTCGTGACTTTCATGCCTTGCAACCCGCGAATGCATTTTGCCATAATTTAGGTTGATGAAATATACTGAATTAACCATTAATTTTAAAATTTGTTTGGATCAAATTGAAGAGCTTAAGGTGTAGATTTACCTTAAGCTAACGGATCCTGATTCCGACGGTCCAATTGTCCACAACGATCACTCAAAGATAGAGGGTAAACTTTCCTTTTTGGTTCAAAAAGTGCAAATGGTATGAAATGTTTTAATTTTCAAACTATTTATAGAAATAATATTTCGTAAAGTGGGTCTTTTTATATAGTTTGAAATGTCAATTGACTAATTTCACCCTCCTTGTGCCTTGGAACAGGTTTACCAACTTTTACAAAGTGTTGATGCTTCTATAGGGTGGTTTTTTCTTTTTCCAACACATGTTGGCATTTTATCATTCCACATTAACCTTAGTAATCAACATTTTGCCACGGACTATGGTATTTTAAGCCATTATTCCCTTGTCTCTACCATTGTTCTTCCGTGGCTAGGATCCCTTTCCATGAGTATCATCCTTATATGCCATTGCCATCCTTTGGTACTCATTCCATCACTGTTTTAGGCCCTGGGGTTTCCTCATAGCTATTTTTCACGCCAAATAGAGCTTCTTATGAATCTCTTTTTACAAGCTATCCCTTTATAGGACTCCCCAACCTTATGGAGTTTCTTTAGGCCCAGGTCTGACTCCTTCAAAACAGACTTGACTGCCGAGTTATCTCGTCCGTTCAAGCTCGTTAAGAATATGTGAACGGGCATCCGCATTGGTGGTAGGTTATCTCTTTCTCGGACCATGCGGAATAATACGAGAAAGGATCACTCTCTTTTCTTCGGAATTGAGAAGAGTATTCTCAGGTATAGGTTTATCACTTTTCCGGACCTGAGGGACTAAATTTATGGAAAAGGAACACCCGGTTTGAGCTTAGTTTTCTCTTTTTCGTGCTCTGGACCCAAACATGAAAAATATTTCGAGTGTACTTTGTGTCTTTGTCATGCTCGTTAAACACTCAAGAACAAAGCAATGATTTTATTGTTGTAAGCCCCATTTCTCGTAACCAAATGGATCTTTCTGAGTGATCTTGCTTTCCTTCACACTCGTAAAACTCAAGCTATTTTATGTTGTTCTGGAAGGAGCGTTGGGTAGGTGGTAATTTAACCCTTTTCGGACCTTCCCGACTAAGTACAAAAAAGGTTCACCTTTTCTTCTTCGGAAGTTAAGAGAGTTCTTCTATGGTTTGTTTTATTCTTTTTCGGCCTCATGAGACTAAATTGGACGAAAAAGGACCCCCCTGGAGTCTTCTTTGGCATTTTCAGACTCTCTAAATGTGAAAATACTGCATGAGCATGTACTAGTTCTGGCTCATTAAATCCACGGATCAGTGTATCAAGCATTATTTTCCCATCTCTTCAAGATTGTTAAAAAATGAAGAGGGAACCGAGTTGACTTTCCTGGACTCGTTAAAATTTAACAGGGAAGGTAGGGAAGAAGTTTTCTCTTGTTTTCAGTAATGGCAGCATGTCGTCCTTGAACATAGCACTCTTTGCTTTCCGATATCCATGTTCCAGTTTACACTTGTGTTCAGCTATCACTTTGAGTTTCTTACTCCTCCTCTTGTCCATTATACATGGGGAATCTGATCATGTCTCCTACATGACAGATAAGACTAGTTGTTCTATCTATCCGTTGTATGTTTCCTTGGGTCATCTCTGTGTTGTGCTCACTGTTCAAGGACTATACTAAATGTTCGACTTATCACCTAATTCCATCACTGTTATATCTATTATCCATTTCCTTGTGTCTCCCTTCTTTTTCCCAGTTCCTAGTCACTCTTGTGATCTGTTGGAGGATCCATTGCCTTCCTTATCACAGTATGGTTCCGTTTCAGCACCTCCTGATGACGAAGACCTAGATTTTTGACGATAGTACCTCTGGATTCACTTTCATCATTAGTGAACTCCTTTGCTTCAGTTGTCAATTATCACTTATTGGTTGACAAACTGTTGAATCCTCTCCATGTTCGACTTCAGCTTACCCTTATTCACATGGCTTGGATTGTACTGGTTCTTTGGGATCATTTATGAAGACCTTAGTCCCTCATTTTGGGCTAAGTTGCGCAAGACCATGTTCTATTCTGATATCCAGCTCCGAGATCTTTGAAGACTCATCATTATTGTATTGTGACTTCGATCCACCTTTGTAATATACGTGGTTTCTACCCGTATCATATGATGTAATCAAATATTGTATAGGAGCTAGTGTTCCAGTAAATTGAGCATAGCATCCTCAGATGTAACTTTGTATATGACATTATTATGTATTTGTTTCGGGTACTCTCTCTGCTCCATTGGATTTCTAAGTTTCTCCAGAGTTATAGATTATAATGTATTTCGGCCATCTTTCCCCTCTGACCTCACACATTAGGGGGCATCTGTTATACACCTAAGTGGGACCTCTCTGTCCGAGTGCTGATATCCCTCATGTCGGCACACAAAAGGACACTTATGGATAGAGGTTTTCCCTTAACACTATAGCTTGGCTTGTCATGAAATACATTCTACCTTCATCCAGCTAGTTACTTTTCCATTTTGCCATGTTAGGATGTATTCGCGACTCTCTCTATAGACAACTCGCGAGTCATTCGTGAGTCTCCCTCACAGCAAGTCGCGAATCCATGTATTCGCGGGTTGCGATTATACAGAGTCGCGAGTCATTCGCGGGTTGCTCTATTACATACCCGCGAATGTGCTTCTTAACATGAAAACATAAAAACACGCGCTAATGGGAGTTTAGTTAAGTCATTTTACTTAATCTCCCTAACTGCTACAACTTCCCCAACCTTCGAGAACTGCCTTATTTCACCCATATAAATACAGGCCTTGGGGAGGGTTGTAGGGACACACACTTTGGAGCAAAGTTATGCTGGTGGATTGTTCACAGAAGTCTTTGGAGCAGTGAAACTCAGAATCCTTTGGTGACGGAGGAGTCCTTGTCTCAGGCGTTTGGTTGTACTCTGAACTTTCTCATTATTGATAATAAAGAGATTACTTCTTCCACATGTGTCTTATATATCTTGGTTTGATAATTGTTTATGCTTCAGCATTTCATATTTGATTTATCTAACCTGCTAATATATATATATATGAACCACTCTATATCTGGAATCTTGTCTCTGAACAGGTGAAAGAGGAGTGAGCCTTGCAGACTTTGGAAGTGGAGCAGGTTGGAAGAGGACTAGCAAGGATCGAACTTCGTTTAACAAGTAAGTTCTTCTAACCCTCCTATTTCCTATTCTGCACTTTAGAAGTCAATTGTCTGCAAGTGTTTGAGTATGTTGGTAACCCCCGACCTACGATTATTAGGTGCATAATCCCTTACAACAACCATGTGCATATTCATATGTATCTAAATCACATGCACCATTAGATAAACACTACTGCATTATTTTTAACTGCTAGTCTTCCTTGATTCATTGATATCTCTTGCATCAACTCCATGAACATCAATTGTCTTAGCATCCCAATGGGGTAGACAAGTATTTTGTAATGAACATATTCTTGTATTGACCAATTCACTAGTGGACCATTAAGTGGTTCCAAAACTGGTAAGTGATTATGTAGTTAACGATTGACCACAAGTCGAGGTGGGAATGTGAGTCAATTTTCCAATCAATGATTTGAAATAGTATTCAACCATTCTTCATGTTTCTATCACAAGTCCAAAAGGATCACTACTCATCAAACCATTAGAGAAATTCATCAAATATAATTAATAAATGAGTTATTTTCATGAAAGATGAAATTCCTTCAAATGATGATCTTTGGTTTTTCTGGGTCAAACAATATACATGCATTCAACTCTTTGCATCTAATTTTTTATGTAGTCATCTGAGATGTTCACCCATGCAATACATCAAAACATTCTAACTTGCTTGACTAATGGTTCCCTTCCACTCCATTTGTCAAGAGGAGTCATATTACAAACAATTTTAATTGGAATAAGGTTCATTATATAGTTTTAACAATAGACAACTTCTACACAGAAGCTCGTTAGAAAAAAATCTTTGGCCAAAACCAAATAGCATACCATTTTGACCAAATTCCAGTGTTTTCTTTATGTATCTTCATCCTTTCAATATGTGTGAGGTATAGATATCTTCCAAGAGAGACCATGTTGTGACAAGTAGTTTTCAAAAACTCCGCAAACATATTCTCCACCATTCATTTCACAGGTTGGCCACAATGTTTTTCATCTAATGCCCTAAATTCCTCAAATTTTTCAAATACATGACTCTTATTCTTCAATAAATATACCCAAGTGTACTTGGAAAAACCATCAATTAATGTTAAAGCATTCCTCGCACCTATTAGTGATGGTTTTCTCAAGGAACATAGATCACTATGGACAAATTCCAACTGAGTTTTCACTCTCCATGCATTCCCTATCTCAAAGGTAGCCTGCTGATTCTTTCCAATAACACACCCTTCACATACTTGATTACGAGGAACAATTCAAATGGTACTCCAATAACCATGTTATGTTTCACTATCAGTTTCAACCTTAAAAAATTTAGATGAATAGTTAAGGAAGGTTTGACCCTGTAAAACCCCTATTGAGTGACCCAAAATGGGTTTGGGGCATTGAATACTTGAAATCAGGCATCCTAACTAAGTGGGACAATAGGGCTTGGATCCCCAAACATAATCCAAGTAGTAGTTCAATGCCTAAAAAGTGTAATAGAGAAAAACTAGTGACCAAGGGCAAAAGACAAGAGGTAGTCAAAGAGAGAAACCATATTTTCACACTAGAAATCCCTAAGACATCATACATCTAGACTAAGATAAAGAAAATTGAGGTGTATTGATCTAGCACAAAAGATCCTTCTTAATGAAGGGCAAGAGTTGATTGAGCCAAGACACAAAATAGAGTCAAGGCACATCACGACACTTCTTATGAGTAGGTGTATGCGAGTGCTAAAGTGCAAAATCCATATCCTACAACCATAAATAATTTATATGCTATGATTTTATTTTAATTATGAATACTAAAATTTTAAAATCTAGAAAATTTATATTACTAATATAAAGAGACTAGAAAACCAAATATAGGTATCAAGAGGGTCAAAATCCACCTACAATAAATTATATTGGAATCTGCAAAACCCTCTTCAATTTACTCATCATTAAACCTAATGAAAGGTCGTTAGTATCAAACTTCAAAGAGGGAATTATATTTATATCTTAGGAACCAATAGAAGGTAATTGAGGTGGTTGCTAAAAAGAGATAAATGGCCCCACACTCCTTATATATATTGAAGTAAGATGATATTTTTAACAATCTTCCTTCTCCGCAAAACTTCTCATTTGTTCAAACACACCTTATCAATTTAAAAAAGAACCATTTCTATCAAATAAGAAACAAATCCAAGGTTTCAAAGTAGTATTGTGACCTAAATAAGAATGTTTAAAGTAATAACTACTTTATGGTATTATACTTTGACTAATATTAATTGGTATATGTTAAGTTATCAAATTCCATATGGAAAAGGGTCTCATGAATAGTGAGCTAAGGCTCACCCCATCTTCATACCTCTTTATGCTCTCCTTTGAAAGAGATAGCAATGTTGAGTGACACCCCCCCTTCCCACCCCCAAACCTTCAAATATGTGATTATCCAACCTAAAATCACCAACCTGCAAGAAAGAAATCTCCCCAATCACACAGTTTTATTCCAAAGAGAGCACCCTTATTTTATGAGCTTCATGTAGAGCAATGATGAAGGGGTGTGTCAAAGGTTATGAAAATCATTCTTTGAACAATGGATTTAATGGAATATGGACATAATATTTAAATCTCATTGACTTGGTTTACTTATAAGCATCAACTTCCAAGATAAGCCTCTACTCTAGAGGCCTTTTATTGTTTCTTCTAAGAATCTAGAAGATCCTACAAAAGCCACAAGAAGGGACCTTCATTTTGAGCAACCACTAACCTTTTCAACAAACCCTAGTTCCCTAAACCATGGTTCCCTGAACTCGAGTCTTCATCGATGTCTCTCTTCAACCCAAATCCAAGGGAGATTTCCAAATCGCCCCCTCTACTTGTGGGAAGGACATTGTGTAAGAGATTGAAAATTACCTTGATAAATCCATTACAATAGATTGTTGCTCAAGAGGATGAGGCATTTTACATATATTCGAATATGTGTAGATTTGAACTTGAGTATAAGTCTTTCAAGCAAGATTATTTTGAACTATGTGTGGCTTTGTACTTGAGTAAAAGTCTTTTGTCAATGCCACAAACAACAAGAAAAAACTTTTATGATGTGCCCCATGTACAAATCATCAACAAGAGCATGTTACTCATAAATGGACAATGGAGATACATCTTAACCATGTTTGTGTACAACCACCAAAACCAATATACATCATTGAATAAATGTAATGTGCAATGGGATGGTCCCAAGCTTACTTTGATGCCAATACATGAAAATTCATCGATTTAACACATATATAGCTCAATATAAACTACTCTAGGTCCACCTAACTTCCATTCCAACCTGACTTCATGTGGATAACATTGTTGGAATATTGTTATAGGATCACTAGCATACAAGATTCAAGAACCTCACAACAATCTCAACATTAGAAAATGAAAGACAACACAAATGTAAAAATTAAAGCATTCCTTGATATGCACTCATTGGAGCACAACGAAATATGTCATGCAATCTAAGAGCAGTTCCATCTATGAATGATCAAGTGACAACTTTGCTAATGGTGTTGCTAATAATTGTCCAAAATCTGCAAATGATGGGAAGCATTGACAACACTAAGAGAAATTAACTTATATATGTCTACAAAATTAGTCTACTCCACTAAGAGGGCTCTACACACTATCCAATTACGTTATATGTCCCCTAAATATATTAAATTATTAAGGGCATACCTTCAACCTTCTATAGCTAGTGAGGTTAATGCAATTGATGCAGAATCCATGTTCTCTACTACAAAGCATGAATCATCTTTTAATGTGAGGTTTGTAGACTAGGGTCCTTTGTTTTCCATACATTGGTCTATATATAGGGACAATTTCCATATTTCATTATTCATCCTTTCAAACCATATTGTTAGGACCTTATCACAGTGACAAGTTTCAAATTTGCCTTAAATTGTTGGCTTCTAAAAATACAACACAATCATTTAGAGAATGGAAGATCTTTCTAACATAGAAGATAAATTTAACCTATCAAGGATGGTTTGCTTCCATACATTGCACCCAAATGAAGGTGGTATTTAGAGTGACAAAGCTTAAGAGTTAGTCTTCATTCACCACTAAGAGAAATATCCGCTTTGTGGTGCCTTATGCAAAGAGAAATATCCGCTTTGTGGTGCCTTATGCAAGGCTAGAAAGGTATCTTCTAGTACTTTATTTTGATGTGATGCAAATATTCTTTCTACCTCTGAGGTATGATATTACTCTTAGAGACGTTCTCAACATCTTCTCCTCCTTTGAGATCAATGCATAAATTACATAACGTTCCTATGACACTACAAAGAGCGCATTAATTCTAATCAAGACTAGGTAGAATTATGCATATCATGAACCATGTACATTGAATGCATTCCATATATCCAATAGATACTCTAGTTACACATTCAATGATTGAATATAGTACAACTTGCTCCTAGTCGGCATGATTTCCACGTGTGTACGAGCTTCTTTTGATGATAGGAATACTACATAGATTGCTTACGGATTTGAGGAGTCGGGTCTATTCCAAGATATTGAAGCATAATCACTTCTCATGATACCCGATAACAAAAGCAGTGCCCTTTGTTAACTATAGCATTATAGCAATGTAACTTTGGCTTCATCACCTCCATAAGTGAGAACAATGATAAGAAACAAAAATTGTTGGAACTTCAAGTGATGCATCCTCTTGCATGCCTATCTTTGATTTTTGAATGGAATTGTAGGGGAAAAAATATTTCAAATCATATATTGGAACTTCATTGCAAGTATGTGGTTTATGGTTGAGTGATATGAATACCTTGAATTGATATTATTGACTCCATGATCCTTCTTGGAAATCAAGGATTAATATTGCAAAACCTAGAAACTCTTGACATTGTTACACCACAAAACGCATGAAAGATACACACAACAACACAATATGATATAATTATAAGTGATTAGCGTAATTATTACATAGGATTTCACTTCCTTATAGATGGTTACACATGGAGCAAATCGTCTCCGCTTATAAATGTGGAATAGATTTGTTTTACATAAAGTACAAAAACTCAACCAAGTCATAAAATGTCTTTTATTACATGCTTGTATCATAACACCCCCTCTCAAGGCTTACAATACTAAAACTCAAACTCATTGAAAGCAAACACACACTAATTGGGAAAATTATTAAAAATAATCATAACCAAACATTCTTCAAAAGCTTCTTCTATGAAAATAGTTCTTAAACCAAGTAGAGTTCCATCAAGTTTCCTCGTAACCCTCATAAGTTTCTAGATTTAACCTCCCTAAACTTTCAAATTATGAATTTCCTAAATTATTAGACAACCATTCATGTTGAGCTACATTCATAAAGCTCCATCAAGTTAGATTGGTGAATGATGACACTCTTTCTATCTTGAAACAGACCCGAATTTTGTGGTCAACTGTTGACTGAGAGCAGATCCAAAATTAGCAGCAGTCACACGAAATTTACAGAGCTACCACAGTCCGAATTTTGTAGAGCTACCACAGTCCAAAATTTACAGAGCTACAACAGTCCGAATTTTGTAGAGCTGCCACAGTTCAAGTTTTTGTTGAACATCTACAGTCCAAGTTTCTCTGAGCAACCACAATTTGAATTTGTGAACCATCTCAGTCATGGTTTTGGTCACCACAGTCAAGATCCAAGTTGATGAAAACATCTCAGTCACAGCTCCAAACTCTTGCTTGAATAATGACGAGTGATGTATGCATATGTTTGATATGACAATCACGTAGACGGTGTCAACTTGACAACAGTGATATTATGACAAATATTGAGGCAAGTCAAGTGATCAAGTAACTAAGGAAAATCAATCTCAGTCAACAATTGACCCCAAAATTTGGGTATGTTTCAAGATAGAAAGAGTGTCATCATTCACCAGTCTGCTGCAAAAAAAAAAAACTCAGACTGCTACCCTACTATAAATTCGGGATTGCTGCTATCTTCACCTGCTGTAACCCTCGGCACTAAGGCAGCCTCAGTAAAAAAAAATCAGAGCAACTTCCGAAATTCACACACACAAAAGGAAGATGTTTATACTTTATTTAAATATAGTTTTAAACCCCAATTTTTATGAGGCCGACCTGCTAAAAATGTACTTTTGAATTTAAAATTAAAAATCTTTATGGAGCCAACTTGTCATTCGATTTATTTATTAATGAGAGTTCATTTTAACAAGTCGACTTTGTTTTCATTTAGGTCACTTGTCATTCAAAAGCACCACCATTATCCAATCAAGCTTGTGGGCTGAAGATCATCAAATCAGCCATGTCATTATGTCATGTTATGTACTATGATCACTTCCACCAAGGATATGTCAAGCCACAAGGGCTTCATCAAGAACCAAGGACCCTTATGCATGACAAAATCAACCTTCAAGTTACAACATGCAAGGGCATAAGGACGTGGAAAGACTACACCATATGACAATTAAGTCTTCATCAAACTTGTGGGCATGAAGACAGAACTCCAACAACACTTCAAGGGCTCAACATCAAGCTTCAATACAACAACAGGGGCATAAGGACATCTTATGCACATGTGGGCTTCTTCCACCAAGTTTCCACCATCTCAACCACACAAGAGGATATCCTTGGGTAACAAAGACCTCTTTATTGATTTTAAGGGCTCCATGTCAACATTGTGCATCCATGAAAAAGTAAGGGATCCAAAAAAAGAATCATATCAAATGCAAAGCAAATAACAAGGTTCATTGTATCATCATCTATGTGGGTGACAAGCCTTTCTCATTCACTTAGAACCATCTTCAAGAATTCCAAGACCTCATTACCACATCATCTCCTTCATCATGTCATCTAACCACATCAAGAGCAAGCAATGGGTTTCATGATCTTTGTAAGGGCATCAAGGTCATCATCAAGGGTTCCAAGTCTTAATTAAGTCATCAAGGACCTTTAATCCAACAAATGTGGGTCCAAAGGCTTCTTCAACCACCTCAACCACACAAGAGGACCTACAAGGGTCAAGATCCATCATGGCATCACCTGTGGGGTTGATAGGCCTTCTCCTAGGGTACCATGACACCATCAGAGCATGAATGACCACATAATGGGTCATTAATGCTTCTCCAACCCATCTAGGGATTCTCCAACATTTGTAAGGTCTTCAAGACCATCTCCAGGGTCTTCAACATCTTCAGCAAGGTGGTGGCATCAAAATTTAGTCTTGTGGGTACAGGGACCTTGTCAACTGGGTACCAGGTGCTTCAAGGCACAAACCCACTTTGTAAGGGGTCCAAGGAACTGCAAGGTACAAACCCACTCTGTAAAGGGTCTAGGCACTACAGGTGGGACTTGGTGGCATCAATGACATCCTGTGGGGCCACTGCAAGTCCATGTTGGCATCAATGACAATTTCATTAACAGTTGTCCCATGACCCTCATAAGGGTATTATAATTCCCAACATTCACAAACCTTCGAACTATCTAAATAACCATCCATGATAAGTTTGATCTACATTGATCCCTTCGTATGTTCAAGGTGTGGGATTCTTAAAAAGAGAAAACCCACTCTTCTTAAGTAAGGCCATCATTGCCGTCAATGTTAAGTGGATCTTCGTCAATAGCTACATCTCCTTTGATGAACTCGAGAACATGGGCTCTATGACCCATCTTCTTGCGACTTGTCAACATTGTAATATAAAATTATCTAAATTACCAAATGATGAAACCATGTATTATTTTATTGAAAAGCATTGATAAAACACTATTGAAATAGATGTTAAACATAAATTAAACTAATAAAAAATCATTGATAAATCTTCAACTCTAGGAATGGAGGCAAATTAGCATAACAATATCTCAAATGTGATCACGTTTTTCCCCCCTCTTCCTCTTCGAAGATAAAAATGATCTTGCTACACTTTTGGTCCTTTCAAAACACCCCTTGGCATTCATGGTTAATGTCTTGGCAACACGGCACCTTACCTTCAATATTACATGCCAACTCCTTCTCAACATTTAAGATAATATGATATTTCTATCAATCCTTTTTATTCTTTGAATCAACATTTGATGCAAAAGAAAAGCATACTTAATTTTTCAAGAAAAAATAAAAACAAAATCTCTAATATGCATGATTAGCCCTAGGCTCACTCCATGTTTTAATACCATATTACAAAAGTCATCAACTCTAAATACGGTTACATCACAAAACATACCATATACAATAACACAATATGGTATTATAATTGGTGTAAATATTACATAGTGCACTTTCTTATATATGGTTACTCAGGGAGTAAATCATTGTTGTAGTGCTCTGGTTTGCAGCAGAACATTAATTCCATTCTCGACTAACCTTGCTATGTATTAAGATCATTCTAAGCTATTTTTTGCAAATTTCAATAAAAAACTAAGTTGTTTGATCTATTTTCTGATAGTTTATTCAAGTCTATTTATTTTTCCTATTCTAATCATTTTCAGCATACCATTTTCAACATATGCATAGATAAGAAAATATTTTATACTAAATAACAGGATTTTCTTTGTGCATATTTCAACATAAGTTAGAATAGGATAAACTAATAATTAACAAGAATAACTGATGTTACCAGATGGTAGGCGGCTTCCCTTGATCCAGTAGAGCTTTTTGACTTAGCTTCCTTAGTGCTTAGCAATTGACTGAATAAACCACCCTGTCTACCAGCTCTGATCGTGATGGCCCTACGAAATCAACAGACTTCCTAACCCCTGAGCCCACAAACCACTAATTCCAATAACAACTTCCTTGTTTTGATTTCGCCAACAGGAGTTTTCCTCTTCCTTATTTTAACAAGGTTTGCCCCTTCCCTTTCAAATTTCTTTTCCCAAAAACAAAATCAAAGAAGATCCTTGACTACCTTCCCCAACCCTTCCTATATAACCAACTTCCTTATGCTCCCTTCAACCTTACTCTGCCTCCTTCCCCCTTTATTCTCAAGATCCAAACCCATTAATCCCCTTTTCTCTATTCAAGGCAATTTAATATTTAATATGTTCATCAGATCATGTTTCTCTCTATTAGTCAAAAAAATAATGTGTATTAAATAAGTTCAGTCAGGCTAACTTCAATTATTTATTAATATTTAAGAATGACCATTGCTGGGTTGATTTATGAGGCTTATCTTCTTAATTGACGGATCCACCTACCACTTATGTTTTAAATGTTTTTAAGATAAAATAATAATTAATAAGCATGACCTGGCATAACAAAGATTTGAATTACTTAGTTAAAAACCGATTCAACGAGGATGTTATGATTTCCAAATCTGTTTAGATGTTCATATAATATTAATATAATATTATTTGATTTGGACAATTCACTCATAATTTGCTTAAAATAATAATATTATTCACTTATCCAAAGAGGCAGAATAATCCACATATTGAAATGATTTATTTAACTAGCATTAAGAAGTTACTTATTTCACCGTATAGTTTAAAATAACAATAATCATTTATAATGATATTAATAATAATAATAATAATAATAATAATAATAATCGAATAAATAGTAACAATAATAATAACATTCATTAATTGTTTGCTTAGTGTTTAAGTGACAATTTTACCAACATAGTACTTTTACACCTTTAGACAAGTATCATAAAGGGTAAAACTAATTGTAATTACTAATTCAATAGTAAAATTCTACTATTGAATATGGAACAATGTTATTTCTTACTTATGACATGACAATTTCTTACAATAATTTCAACTCGTGACACTTAATAAATCATTTATTATATTGTCCATATACAATTTAAGAAACATTAATTGACTAGTTTAATACATATTTACAAGTCTTAACTTCCATTATCAATGTATAATAACTTACTATTTGTAACAACTTACACAATTATTTAACCTTCTGAATAATTGTAGAACGATACTAATGTATATATGCAAAGTCTACATGCATGGCCAGTGCATGCACAGATCACATACGTACTATATGTAAGCATATCAAGCCTATGCATATCTGTTAATTACAAATAACAATGCATACGTAGTAGTCATAGATACTTAACATAATAATTTTATCAATATGAGTTATATAATGGTTTAAATAATAAGATTCAACATCATTCTACTTAGATTTACAGTAATCAATTAATCAGTTACATTCAGGGGAGGGATACCTACTACCACGACCTATTGCCATAGAACCCCCCCAATCCCCCACACTACTGGCTAACACATCCTCCCATCATATCTTACTTCCACATCATCCATATATTTCCTCTGCTAGTACAAATGCGGTGCTAGCTTCACCTGGACCCACATAGAAACTGAGAGCATTAGTGTCGGCTAAACGATGGACCCAACCCCTCCTAGCAGGCATCTGACCGTCGTCATCACACGTCTAGGGTAGTGTGACTCAACACAACCCTCCCATGACCTCAGGTATCATAAGAACCATAGGGTGGGAAATATCTCCATCCCTCTCAACATATTGGGTTTATACCGTCAAAATCACACTATGTTGTTATTGGCATTATCGGTTTGTGTCATTGTATTATCATGTCGATTGTTCAGATTTATTGTTTAATACACACTTATTCTTCATATCATATCAAGTATCTGTCCATCTCATAGCCTATGTGTCTTGCATATTAGTATTTTGAAACCATACATTTCTAACAAATATATCTATTCGACCAACATTTGATTCACATTATCAAAAACCTTTCATTTCACGACATAACATCATTAAATCGATCACATCATGGGTTGGTGCTCACGGACCACATCATATATTTCATATTTCATCAAGGACAATAAGTAAACACATCTTATCATTATGAAAGGAGAAAATGTCATGATAATTACGACATCAAAATCACATAATCATAGTAAACTTTCATAAGAATGGGAACATCATCACATCATACTCATAGTATGAGCATAAGCATAGTAACATCATCAGTATATTAGTAACATATAATCAGGTCTAATGATCCAAAACATGGTTTACTCATTCTAGTTGAGTCCCACAGATAATAGGCAAAATAAAGTGCAGTGTGTATGACGTTAAACATGCCTAGTCAAAATATGGGGTGTTACAATTGCTTTAAACAAAAAGTACAAAAACATAACTAAGTCATAAATACCTTATATTCTAACAGTCAAGAGACCTTTTAATCTAAATATCATAACCAATGAACTAAAAGACATCTAACATTCCAATCATTCTGTTGAAATTCCGTAACGTCGAACAATTAATACAACCCTAAAATTTCAACTTCTTCCAAAAGGCTTCTCGAATCTTAGCCCTAAAATTTTCAGCCTTAACACTGTTGTAAATTAAAGTACAAACTGAATTGGAATGATCACAAGAATTCAATTCTAACCTCAAACTTCATAGCAATTCAAGGAGAAAATATATCAAACAATGAGATAAATTTCAACCCCTTCTATTGCTACTTATCAACCAATAACTACATCTAAAAATGTATTTTTACAACAATATAACAACAATAAAATCAACCTCTTATGTTCTTCAATAAATTCTAATACACTTAACAATTTACCCATTTACTTCTATCAATTCAGCAAGAGAAACAACTGTAAATTGTGACGCATAAAGAACATATATAGCTAAAATTTAAATCTAGAAATTGCACAATATAACAATGAGAAAATTCATTTGCTAGCTCAAAATGAAGTACAAGTATATACCATAGCCTTCTCTCGAGGCTAGTACAAAACTCAACTATCCAAAAAGTCATAGCTAGGGTAAATCAACAAACCCTAACTCAATCAAGAAGATCCAATGTGCAAGAATCAATGTTATCAGATCTAATTCGGTTCTGGCAAAACCGATCAGTCCGACCAGTTTAATCGCCCATCCAGTCTGAAGCGCCACCATGAACCAGAAATGGTCGGTTATGTACAGGAATCGGCATGAATCGAACAGGGTCGGTTTCGTATAGGAATCAGTCAGTCTAGTACGGAATCGACATTTTTTCACCTAATTAGTCGATTCCATACTGAATCGTCCAATTTTGAATTGCATCGTATAGTCGTGGCTTTAGGCCCTAAAAAACTAATTTTAAAAAATAATAAATAAATAAAAACCTACACTAAAAGTAACATAAAACTAACCTTAGTAATCATTAGTAACATTAAATGATAATATTAAATTCATAATGTAAAAGTGGCATTCTCCTTGTATTTTATTCTCTATCCTTTTACTTAAATTTTTAACATTACCATTAACTGTTTCAGAATGATTGAGAGTGGTTCCACCCTCATTGAACTTCATATGCAAAAAGTAGAATTTTAGATCTCATTCAAAATTCAACAAACTTAACAATGTTCAGGGTTTCAGGATTGCAACGTTTCCATTGGATTCTATCATGTATGAGGTCAGGGGATTGGCATTTAATCAAGCACATCAACCCCTCTATGTACCTCAATGTTGGTGGTGTTGATTATTTAACTCCTTTGTCATGAACTTAGTAAAAATGTACCCTTCACTCGAGCAAAATTATGTATTAGGCATGCCAAGGTTTTTCTATCTTTTTTTAATGCTTGGATTAAGAGGTTTCATCAAAATTGTAGGGTGTCTACTATGCATAATTAGGGTCTAGACTAGTAGCCATATGATCATATTGTAGACACTAGACTATAGTTAGTGACTAGTAATATGCTTATTTGTGGACTCTAGGGGCCTTTTATAGCGTCTTTGTTGATGTATTTTGGTTTAGAGATTAATTGCACTAGGTGTTATTTTTGGCTATATGCACTCATGCTTGCTATATACATGAGAAACTTTGCATATTTGTGTATAATGATTTGGATTCATGTGGATACACATGAATATATATGTTTTTTCTACAAAATTTGAATATTTTATGTAGTTTTTGGTTAACCGAATATTTGCTAGTTCCAATCTGATTCAAATTTTTGGGCTATGCCAGTTCGATGACCAGTTCAGTTTAAATAACATTGGCAAAAAATCTCTCCAACATCTCTTCCAAGGAAAAATGACATATGTTCTTCTCGTAAATCCACCCCGGGGATTATCACCAAATTGTAATCTACTTTCCTTCTTAAGGTAGAAACCCTAAACCTTCAAATATCTAAGAAGCCCTATCACTCCAAGAATGACCAAGTACGTAGGATCCAAAAGAGAGAAGTGTGATCATTGCCAACATAGTCTTCTTCACAAGAGCAAACCCTAGTCAGAAGAATCAAGCTCCTTTAAAGACACCTCTAAACTTCATACTCCTAAGGTTCATGAGGTAACCTTAGCGACTTCCTCTAAGAAGCTAAGTATAAAGAAAAGAGTGACAATAATCATATGAATTCAAAGACTCTCTAAGAAGCACAAGCAACCTACATAAGCCAACAATACAATGTGGGCACAAGCAACCTACATAAGCCTCATAGGACAACACAAGTGAGACATCCACACTAAGTTATGTGTCATGCTCCAATGGCATTGTTGTGCATAATAATAACTCAAAGGTGATGTAGTTACAAGGAATTCCACAACATTTTGTTACAAGCCTCCATGGACTCCATCTATCCTTCTAAACAATGTATTCCATTGGGTCAACTACCCCTTGCAAGAACATTGTTGAAGCCTCTGGCATCCCCAAACCATCTTCAATCCTCTGAACAAGTATCGAAGTTATGGCATTGCCATCTAGCGCTAGAAGCCCCCCTCCATGTTGCAAAATGCTCATCCTCCCAAGTAGTGAATTCTTCGGGAAATTGAATAGAAGCCCCCCTTTTGGTTGGACGTGTGACAAGCACCGATGCACAATATTAAGGCAAAGTATTGCAGGGCCTGAGGGTCCATATGATTTGTTGAGGCCCAAAAGGTCTTTAACCTTCGACCAAACCAAAAATAAACAGCGCAATCGCTTCCCAATGTTAAGACGGTATACTGGACTCCAGGACAAATGTTGTCCGCGCAAAACAAATATGATCGGGACACCAAAGAATCTAGCAGTTAGAGACGGAGTATAAAGAGAAGTTTCCCAATACCTCTGGGAGGAACGGACTCCAAATGGAAACCTTTGGACATTTGCCACGTCACAACAAACCAATTATGAAACACCATGTCCCTTGAGGTTTAACAATGAGTCTAAGATGGCTCGTTGTTCATTGTTATTGACTCGCAAAATTCGATTCGATACCTTCTGGTCGAGGACCCCTATATAGTTGATGAGCTTCCACTGTCCACCATCGTTGTAGACAAGTTCATGAAGATGCATGTATTTCGGGGGTGCTGTGTATTAAGTGTATTGCAAGGACGGCGATATTTTGGCTCTAGAAGATTGAGTAGTATTGTATGAGAATGTCTCTTGACCTTGATTTTAATCACCGTCGCTTTTGTTTTAATCAACTTAGAGCATTGCTCGTACCATAATGAAATAAAATTGATTTCTAGGCCCATCTGTGTGCGCTGATTTTCCTAGGTGTACTTCTGAAACAGTTGTTTCCAATGTTTGCCTTACTCTAATGAGAAATGCAGCATGTCTTTGCATCAATCGGTGTCTGAGTGGGAGAATCCTCACTGGTGAGGATAACTCCATCGAGAGAGATTGTTGCGTAGAATTATCCAGAATAAGACAACACCAACAACAATAACTGGGTTTATGATGTGAGGATTAGATGAGAGAATGGCGAAGAAGATTGTTTGAAAGCGAGATTATTCCAAAAAAGAAAGCGTGTGAAAAGAAGTAAGGACGGACCTCAAAAGAAGAATTGTGACATATCATGATGATAAGAAGGATTGTGACATATCATGATGATAAGAGTGATGATGGTGCCAGTTGAGGTCCTAGTGTTTGCCCTCAAAAAGGAAGTCGAAATTTGTGGACATTGACAGTGACGGAGAAACGGAACAAAAGGTTCCTCGAGAAGAGACGAAAGAAAAGCCCGAGATGAGAGAAAGGGTGGAAGCCAATGTGAACTTCGAAGTAAAGCGTCGCTGAATACCCAGTTTGAATCCAAATGAGGTAATGGACTAGATTGAAGGGATGCAATGTTAATTTCATTGCAATCAGAGTAAAGACATAATTTCAATGCAATCAGACTGAAGACATCGAGCAGGTGAAGTTTGTTCGTATGACTCTGAAGGGACATGCATCTACATGCAGGTGGGAAAATCCACAGTATATAGGAAGAAGATCAATACCTGATAACAAGATGTTCGTTGATTTGTGAAGTAAGTTTTTGGCCTTCGTAGTAACTTTTTAACTATGCGTCAAAGATCGGAAGATTTAAGGCAGAAAATCAAATCCGTACAAGACTATAGTACAGAATTTTATAAAGTATTAGATCCAGCTTCTTAAATATATAAGAGAAATGGTGGATGTGAACAGTGTTAATTTGTCAATTCTAAATGAAGTTTGTATGGCCAAGGCTAAGTCACAGAGTTCGGGTTCGGGTTGAGCAAGGATTAGGTTCAGTTCTGGTTCAAATTTTTGAATGAGGTTTGGATTAGGTTTGACTATATATATATAAACTTTCTTCATATACTCTTCTTTAACTAATTTTCTACACTCCATGGCTCATAGGATTCAAAGCACTTAGGTCACTATTCATAATTTAGTTGTATATACTTATTGTTTATGACATTTCTGCTTACAGATTTGTACACTCTCCTTTAACTAATTTTCCACACTCCATGCCCCATAGGATTCAAAGCACTTAGGTCACTATTCATAATTTAGTTGTATATACTTGTTGTTTATGACATTTCTGCTTACAGATTTGTACTTCTAAGAGTAGGTTTTTGTGGTTTAACAATGGATTTGCATGGGAAAAAAAAAATTGCATGCTTCCCACAACAGTGATTTGTTCTTAGGGGTAAATCTATGTTTTTACTCTTTGGTGTGTTCTTATGTAGACTACAGGTATGATATCATAAATAAATAGAGAGCATTTAATCTATAGACATCATAAATAAATCAAGAGCATTTAATTTATAGACAACATTATATTTATAGACAACATAAATAAATAGAGAGCATTTAATTCATAGACAACATAAATAAATAGAGAGCATTTAATTTATAGACAATATTTTAATTTATTGGTATTCTGTGTGTGTGTTTTTTTTTAATTTTTTTCAGTAAAAAAATTGAACCTCAAAATTTTTTTCCTTTAGGTTCGGGTTTGGCTTTAGGTTTGGCTTTAGGTTCGAGTTCGGCTTTAGGTTCGCCTTCAAGTTCGCCTTTAGGTTCGAGTTCAGCTTTATGTTCGACATTAGGTTCGCCTTCAGGTTCGGGTTTGATGAGGTTCGAGTTCGACTTCAAGTTCAACATTAGGTTCGGCAAACCTGAACGAATTTCAAATTTTTTTGAGGTTTGTTGAATCTCGAACCTCAAGGATTAGGTTCAGCGAACCTTGTGACTTAGGGCCAAGGTACAATCCATGGAGGATGCTTATCGTCTAGCCTTATGGGTAAAAAGAACGTTCTAAGAAGGAAGTGCGATGTGAAGGAAAAAATATTAGAACGTAGTGAAACAGAATCTAGAGAGCGAAGATATGTTGAGAGCAATAAATTGGGGAACTGAATCAGTGAAAGGATGTTCCCGGAGTGATGTGGATAGGAATAGGTATGAACAGGGAGGAACGGTAATTGAACATGTTGCGCCCCATATTGTTTGCAGCGTACCCTTTGGGATATACCAAGAGAGAAGGGGTCTTTTGCAATTGTAAAAGGCCAAGTTTAGGCGTGTTTATGTAAAAGTGTTGGTCTAGCAGGGCTCAAAAACCATGGTCTTGTCATGGCAGGTTCTCTTGGTTTTCATTCAAAGAGTATTGACTTAGTGGTTTTGCTAACTACCCCTTCATGGGCGGAAATGCCCTGGATGGACACTCCAATGCTCCTTGGGATAAACCCATGGCTTAGGGGTTCCTAGCCACATGTATGTTTATACTATGTAGAAGGTGATTGAGTGTGTAAGGGTTGGTATACCTACCTTATCCACCTCATTTATACCCACTTGGGCCGCCTTCTATTTTCATAACGACGTCATCTTCTAGAAGAAGGCCCTACCTTGCTAAAGGGGACATTAAGAGATATTCTACATCATTGGGGCTAGTTAGAGCATGACGTCCTCCTTCGGCTCAACACTCCATTTGGTTGAAGCCATTTGCATCATTTTATTGTTATTTTTAGTCTTTTGTAATTTATTCCCCGACTTGTTGGTGACAAACTCTCACTTCAAGTTATTTCATATTTTAGTAAGGTGGGCTCTAAAATGTTGAAATTTAACATTTGTAAGATAATTTAAACTTTGCAGACTATAAGAAAGATAATACTTGAGATGTTAACAACAGTGTTCCCCCAAGTTTATGGGACGCAGGAGCACAAGAGCGGGGAAACGTACAATGGGGAAGTGTGGATACCACCCCCAAATTTTAGCGAAATTCGAGGGGGGCGGGGGGACGTCCAGGTCTTAATAAAAATTAATATTATAAATTATTAAATCCCAACAATAACAATTCAATGATTCATCCCATGTAAATTACTTAAAGTAAATAATAAATAGTAAATACTAAGTTTATCCTTGTGCAATGTAAATCAGAATATAACAAATTAATAATACAAGCTCGTTACACAATTCATCATGATAATTTTCAAATTTGTCATTTGAATCTTGATATTCATATTTCTAATTTTAGTCATTGTAATTGAAAAATTGAATCAATGATATTGCATGCTTAGATAGTGAAATAGTAAATTACTAAAGACTAATCCTAAAATAAAGACTAAACAACAATTAAAATTAAAATTTTGATTTTTTAAACTGAAATTGGGAAAATCATGGGGGACGTCTAGAATCCCCACAGTTTTAGGAGGGGGCGTGTGGGAGCCCCCCTTCACCGGAGCGCGCTACAGAACAGGGGGACGCGCCCTCTTATCAGTTTTCGAGAGTTTCCTAATTTTGGGAACGCTAGGAAACGTTTCGCCCGGAGCCCCCGAGTCCTTGGGGCGTAGGGAGCGAGGGGGGTGTGCCCCCAACCCTGGGGGGCGAGTCCCCGTGTAACACTAGTTAACAGCAATAGAACATATGCAGTAGTAAAACAAATATCCACACAATTGAACACAAGATTTTTCACGGGAAAACCTTTTAGAACAAAAATCCCAAAGCATTAATAATTCATCCTCTAAATGAGATGATTGGGTTTGTACATGAGTAGAGATCAATTTGTTCACAAAACTCTGAGATAAATGTAGATAAGAAAATTATCCAAGCTTTTACAACCTTTGTTTTTCACTCTAAGGAAGCCCTAGTAGGCTTACTTTTCACTGCTACTACCAATGATTGTAATTGCCTTGCCACATCAGCCTGCTGGTACCTCACTGTTGCTGCCAAGTGGACTATTATCCTCTGCCTGCTCCCACCGTGGACTGAGGTTATTGCTGCCACCTCCACCGTGACAGCTAACAACCTCTTGCTACTGCTACTGAATTCTGTTGGCAACCCACTTTGACTGTTGTTGTTGTAGATTAGCCCAAATAGAGCACGGGTGCAAGGTAGAACAACCCTAGTAGGCTCGGGGGTGCTATAGTGTATGTAGGGCAGCTCTAACAGGGCTGGGATGTAAGTAAAATAGCCCTAGCAGGGCTCGAAGGTGTTGTAGCAGACCCTAGCCACCTCACCACTCTCAACGGCTACCACAGACTACCCCTTTGTGAGCTGAAGTTACTGTTGCTGATGTCATGAAGGAAGAGAGCACAAAACAAGAGCCTAGTGACCAGGAGCTGCCACGTTAGGGAAAAGAGAAAGATAAATCCAGCCACCGAATTTTTTCAGTATTTGTTGTGATAGAGGAGAAGACGTCAGCCATCGAATTGCCCTTTTGGAGCAGTACAAATGATGATCTTGGATGGATGAAAATGAGTTGGAGCACTTCTATATTTATATTCTATCAAACATAGAATGTTTCCACATAATTAGGAAGTTGAAAATAGGGATTTCATTCTTTTTCATCTTTGACCATTGACTTTTAATGTTTTGTGGTTCATTGATCTTTTGGTGTTTGCCTTTGAGCCACTTGGTCCTTCATTTGATGGTCACTTGGGCCAACACAAGTTGTGTTAGGGTTACTTGGTCCTTCAACTAATTTTGTGACCGCAACAAGCCATCTCAAGAGTTCTACAAGGTCCTCATGGTCCATTCATGCCCGCTCAAAGGTACATCTTCATAAATAAGGAGGATTATTAAATGCTCTATCTTGAACTCCTCGTTGCCACCAAGATCAAGTGTTAGGTCTCTCAACCAGGGGTAGCTAGTCCTTAGAGAAGGTTTTATAGCCCATAGATCAAAGAGAGGAGTGCATCACTTTCCCAGAGCGAGACTTGGGCGTATGGTGATGACCTCGTAACTGACCAGGTGCCTCAACCCCAGGCTACATCATACGACTCAATGTCGATTACTGGGTAACTGACTAAGCGCCTCCATTCTCCCAGAGAATGGCCCTCAACCCCAAGCTGAGGTCCCAGTCCTAGACTGGGTTAATTTCCTAGTAACTGACAAGGTGCCTCCATTCTCGCAGAGAATGGCCCTCAGCCCCAGGCTGAGGACCCAGTCCCAGACTGGGTTAATTTCCTGGTAAATGACCAAGTGCCTCCATTCTCCCAAAGAATGGCCCTCAGCCCCAGGATGAGGCCCCACTCCCAGACTAGGTTAATTTCCTGGTAACTGACTAGGTGCCTCCATTCTCCCAGAGAATGGCCCTTAGCCCTAGGTTGAGGCCCCAGTCCTAGACTGGGTTAATTTCCTGGTAATTGACCAGGTGTCTCCATTCTTAGCCCTAGGCTGAGGACCCAGTCCTAGACTGGGTTAATTTCCTGGTAATTGACCTGGCGCCTCCATTCTCCCATAGAATGGCTCTCGGTGTTGCTTAGGAAAAATCAACACTCCCTCTCAGCAAGAGAGGTATTCTCTGTAATGCCAAGCTTGTCACGAAAGTACACGAACTTTGTTGATGTTAAAGGCTTGGTCAAAATGTTTTCAATTTATTCATCGATACAAATATAATAAAGCTTTAGGATACCTCTTTGAACTAAGTCTCTGATGAAGTGGTACTTCATTTCAATGTGTTTTGATCTGTCGTGAAACGTAAAGTTCTCTGAAAGCTTTATGCAACTTTAATTATCACAATGAATAATAGTTGACTCAAGCTTTCCACCAAATAGATCAAAGAGAAGTTTCCTAATCCATATTGCCTCTCTGCAGGCATCACTGGCAGCAATATACTCAGCTTCAGCTGTGCGCTGAGCTATGGAACCATGTTTCCTACTAGACCAAGAGATCATTGTCGATCCCATACTGAAGCAATAACTTGATGTGTTTTTCCAGTCTGCTACACTACCAGCCCAATCAGAGTAAGCTTATCCAACTAACATTACTCCATTGTTGGAGGTATACCTGAGCCCATACGTAATAGTACCTCGCACATGTTTAGCAGCTACCCGGTGTATGTGCTTCGGATCAGACATGAATTGACTCGATGCATTTACTGTGTAACATATATCTGGTCTCGTATGCACTAGATACATCAATGATCCAATGAGTTGTTGACACTGAGTAGGATCCACAACCTTTGAACTGGTGGCTCAGTCACATAACTTCTTCAGGTTTGTTGCCATGGGTATGCTCATGGACTTGCAGTCCTGCATTCCAAATCTATGTAAGACATCGAATGCATACTTTCCTTGTGTTAGGAAGATCTCATTAGGATTTTTCCAGACTTCTAAGCCAAGAAAATAGTGCATCAGACCCATATCCTTCATCTCAAATTCAGAGGTGAGCTCGCTCTTACATTGAGTTATCAATTGTTCCTCTCCAGTAAGAAACAAGTCGTCCACATACAGAACTATGATCAAGTGATGATTGTGAACAACCTTAAAGTACAGGTTGGAGTCAATGGTACTTTTGGAGAACCCCAAGCTATGAAGATAGCTATCAATTCTTGCGTACGAAACTTTTGGGCCTGTTTGAGCCCATACAAGGTTTTCTTCAGTTTACACACATGGGACTTCTCCCCATGAGTCACAAAGCCTTCTGGTTTTTCAATGTAGACTTCCTCTTCAATTTTTTCATTAAGGAAAGTTGTCTTTACATCCATTTGGTGGAGTTTCCATCCAAACACCGCAGCGAGGGAGATGATTGTTCTTATGGCGATATATCTGGCGATGGGAGCAAAATTTCCATCATAGTCTATGCCTTCTTTTTTAGAGAAGCCACGAGCTACAAATCTATCTTTATACTTTCCAATGCTTCCATCAACGGCATGCTTGATTTTGTAAATCCATTTAGACGTTACCACAAACTTAACTTAGTTATATTCTTCGATCATGACATCATTCCATAACTGTGACTTGTTGCTTCTTTATATGTAGAAGGTTCTACATCAATTAGCTTGCTCATAAGACCTAAGTACTTCCGGGGCTTTATGCTTTCTCTGAAGGTTCCAAGAGGAGCTTTATGCTTCTCAATTTCTTGCAATGTTTCTCGAAACCAAGCAGGTCTTCTTTTGGAGGGAGGAGCCTCAAGTAGTTCTTCAGCTGGTCTTTCTGATTCTAAGGGTGAATTTGGAATTTGAAGCTCATCTTCTTCTTACTCCCTCTGAACTTCTGAATGAGGGGAATATGGAATTTCGGAAGGAGATTCTTCTATATCTTTTAGAAGCTCTTTTGATTGGCAGAACACAACTTCCTCATGGAATATCGCATCTCTACTAACTTCAATGTACCTTTGACTAGGAACATAGATGCGGTATCTTTCGACCTTTCACTGTAACCAACAAATGTGTCTTTCTTTCCGATAGGCTCCAGCTTAGATCTCTTTTATTTTGGCACATGAATATATACAGGAGTGCCAAAAATCCTCATGTGGTCAACTGCAGGTTTCTTGCCTGTGAATACTGCTTCTGGAGTCTTTTCCCCCAAGATGGCATGAGGGATTCTGTTTTGAATCTAAACAGCAATACAGGCAACCTCAGCCCACAGAGACAAGGGAAGATCAAGGTCACACATCATAGCTTTGGCAGCGTCACATATCGTTCTATTCTTCCCTTCTGCAACCCCATTTTGTTGAGGGTTGTATGGCACACTTAGCTCCCTCTTGATTCCTGCTTCTCAGAAAAAATCATCAAACTCATTAGATTCAAATACACCTCCATTGGTTGACCTCAAGATACGGATGTGTCTTCCTGTCTAGTTTTCAATTAGCGCCTTGAACTCCTTGAACTTGTCAAAAGTTTCACTTTTGAACTTTAAATAGTCAATCTAGGACTTGCGAGAGGAATCATTTATGAGCAATACATAATACAAGCAACCACTCAAGCAAAGTGAAGACATAGGACCACATATGTCAAAATGAATCATGTCCAAGATCCCTTTAGATCTACTATTACTTATGGAGAAGGATTTCTTAGTATTATTTCCTAGAGCACAGCCTTTGCAAACACCACTATGTTCATGAGAAAACTCAAGCATACTTGTAACCATCTTTTGAAGACCAGGGAGAGCTATAGAATGAAGGTGTCTAAACCTTCGATTGCACAATTCACATGGATCGATTGTGTTGTGAACCAATGCTTGAGTGGAGTGTTTGGATGCTTTGTAAAGACCTCCCTCTCGAACTACAATCAATTCAGATGAACTTAACTTTTCATTCTTTGCCCATAGTAGAACCCTCATGTCCATGAAGATAACTTTGTAGCCTTTATCTTCTAAGCCAACAATTGAGAGGAGATTCTTCTTCAAGCCAGGGACATATAGTATGTCTTCGATATGGAAGCAGCAAAACAGTTCCCGAGTCAAGATCAAGTGAAGTTGAGCCAACTCCTTCGATTTTGTAGGTGGTGTCATCCCCAAGTTCTACTTCATTAGCGAACTTCTTCTTCTTGTAGCTTGTGAGAGCTTCACAGAAACCTGTCATGTCTCGAAGTTCCACTATCAACTAAACAAGAGTTAGCATTGTTGGTGATGGATCCTGAGAGAGAAAAGATCAAGTAGTATTCTCTTCTAGATTCTTCTTCCTCGGAAGACTTGGCACTCTTCTTCTTCTTTGGTTCTTCTTCCTCTGTTATAGATGCTTTGAATCTTCTTTTAAACCTTCTCTTTGGTTTCCTATAGTCCATGGCATAATGTCCCATCTTATGACAATTAAAGCATTATATCTTTGATGCATCTAATTGCTTACCTTGTGGCTTCTTTCCTTCTTCTTTGGAGAGAATGACTTCTTGAACTTCCTTGTCTTGGTTGTAAGGGCAAGGTTCTCATCCTTGGCACCATTTGCTCTTATTTGAATTATGCCTTCTTCTTCCAAACAGTCATGCCAAAATCAATCAAAGTTTGGTTGAGTTTCACGTCCACTTACAGCTGCCAAAAAGATTTTCCAAGAACTGGGAAGACCATCGAATACAGTGTGTACAAGATCATCATCATCTACAGGGACACCAATGGCAGAAAAATCTCTTACTTGAGCAATTTTTGTGAAGAAGGGGGCCACTCCTTCATCTTTTTCCATCTTCAATGTACGAAGTCTCTTCTTCAGTACTCTCTTCTGACTAGGTGCTTTTTTATAGTATAGATTTTTCAAGGTGTCAAAGCATTATTTGGCAGTCTTCAGTGGTGCTATGGTAGGCATCAAAGTCTCCTTAACTAAGTCATAGATGATTCTTCTTACCTTGGATTGCTTTTTCTTAAAGGCTATCCTTCCTACATTAGAGATATAGATTCTTCCATAGCAAGATCGTTTTCTTCCAAGGTGGCCATAAGCCTTGCTTTCCATGAGTTGTAGTTGGTTGACCCTTCAAGTCTTTCCTCTGGTCTAAAGATGTTGGAAGCCATCTCTGATCAATAAGTCTGCTATCTCAGTCCGCAATTGTCCCAAGGTCTATGGAGGCCACAGTGGTTTGCTAAATCACTGTAAACTTCACATGCAAAGCTATGATACCATGTTGAAATTTAACATTTGTATGATAATTTTAAATTTTGCAGACTATAAGAGAGATAGTACTTGAGATGTTAACAGCAGTAGAACATATGCAATAGTAAAACAAATATCCACACAATTGAACACAAGATTTTTCACGAGGAAGCCTTTTAAGGAAAAAACCCCAAAGCATTAATAATCCATCCTCTAAATGAGATGACCGAGTTTGCACATGAGCACAGATCAATTTGTTCACGGAACTTTGAGATGAATGTAGATAAGAAAATTATCCAAGCTTTTACAACCTATGTTTTTCACTCTGAGCAAACCCTAGTAAGCTTATTGTTCATGACTGCTACCAATGACTATAATTACCTCGCCACGTCAACTTGTTGCTGCCAAGTGAATTGTTATCCTCTACCTGCTCCCATCGTGGACTAAGGTTACTGCTGCCACACCCTCCGTGACAGTTACCAGCCTCTTGCTACTGCTACCGAATTATGCTGGCAGCCCACGTGGAATGTTGTTGCTGTAGATCAGCCCTAATAGGGCTCAGGTGCAAGGTAGAACAGCCCTAGTAGGCTCGGGGGTGTTGTAGTGTATGTAGGGCATCCCTAATAGGGCTAGGATGCAAGTAAAACATCCCTAGCAGGGCTCGGAGGTGTTGTAGTAGACCCTAGCCACCTCACCACTCTCAATTGCTACCACAGACTTACCCTCCATGAGTTGAAGTTACAGATGTTGATGTCGTGAAGGAAGAGAGCACAAAACAAGAGCCCTAGTGACCAAGAGCTGCCACGTTAGGGAAGAGAGAAAGAAAAACCCAGCCACCGAATTTCTTCGGTCTTTGTTGTGATAGAGAAGAAGACCTCAACCACTGAATTGTCCTTTTGGAGCAATCCAAATGATGATCTTGGATGGATGAAAATGAGTTGAAGTGCTTCTATATTTATATTCCATCAAACATAGAATGTTTCCACATAATTAGGAAGTTGACATTAGGGCTTTCATTATTTTTCATCTTTGACCATTGACTTTTAATGTTTTGTGGTTCATGTCCTTGGGTGTTTGTCTTTGAGCCACTTGGTCCTTCATTTGATGGTCACATGGACCAATACAAGTTGTGTTAGGGTTACTTGGTCCTTCAAGTGATTTTGTGACTACAACAAGCCACCTCAAGAATTCTACAAGGTCCTCATGGTCCATTCATACCCACTCAAAGTACATCTTCATAAATAAGGAGGATTATTAGATGCGTTATCTTTATCTCCTCGTTGCCACCAAGATCAAGTGCTAGGTCTCTCAACCTAGGGTAGCTAGTCCCTGGAGAAGGTTTCATAGCCCATAGATCAAGGAGTGCATCACTTTCCCAGGCCCAGTCTAGGGCTTATGGTGATGACCTGGTAACTGACCAAGCGCCTCAGCCCCTGGGGCTGCATCATATGACTCAATGTCGATTACTTGGTAACTGACCAAGCGCCTCTATTCTCCCAGAGAATGGCCCTCGACCCTAGGTTGAGGTCCCAGTCCTAGACTAGGTTAATTTACTGGTAACTCACCAGGTGCCTCCATTCTCCCAAAGAATGGCCCTTAGCCCCAAGTTGAGGCCCCAATCCTAGACTGGGTTAATTTCCTGGTAACTAACCAGGTGCCTCCATTCTCCCAGAGAATGGCCCTCAGCCCCAGGTTGAGGCCCCAGTCCCAGACTGGGTTAATTTCCTTGTAACTGACCAGGTGCCTCCATTCTCCCAGAGAATGGCCCTTAGCCCCAGGCTAAGGCCCTAGTCCCAGACTGGGTTAATTTCCTTGTAACTGACCAGGTGCCTCCATTCTCCCAAAGAATGACCCTCAACCCCATGTTGAGGCCCCAATCCCAAACTAGGTTAATTTCCTGGTAACTGATGGTCACTGACCAGGTGCCTCCATTCTCCCAGAGAATGACCATCATCCCCTAGCTGAGGCCCCATGCCTAGACTGGGTTAATTTCCTAGTAATTGACCAGGTGCCTCCATTCTCCTAGAGAATGGCTCTTGATGTTGTTGGGTTCCTAGCCACATGTATGTGTATACTATGTAGAAGGTGATTGAGTGTGTAAGGGTTGGTATACCTGCCTTTTCCACCTCATTTATGCCTACTTGGGCCACCTTCTATTTTCATAATGGCATCAACTTCTAGAAGGCCTTACCTTGCTAAATGAGACATTAAGAGATATTCTACATCATTGGGGTTAGTTAGGGCATGACGTCCTCCTCGGGCTCAACACTCCATTTGGTTGAAGCCATTTGCATCATTTTATCATTACTTTTAGTCTTTTGTAATTGAGTCCCCGACTTGTTGGTGACAAACCCTCATTTTAAGTTATTTCATCTTTTAGTAAGGTAGGCTCTAAAACTCAAAAATACTATGATCTCGTATATATAAAGATTCCTAACTTTCACTTGTAAACAAGAATAAGGATTCAAATATTATCTTATTTCTTTTCATCTTGATATATTGGAGCTTCTGAGGCTAGGCGCACTTCTCTTTTTGGCATGATTTTCTTGTGATGAAGGTTGGATGATGAATTTCTAGGATTTTGCTCTCTCTCCAAGTTGATACAAAGAATGGTTGTTATAAGTTATAACTCATGGTTAAGGAAGGACCTAAGGTGTCTCTTGCTCTTTTCTTGGTGGAAGTTGGTAAGATCTTTTAATTTTTTTGTTTGATGTTGCTATGTACACCTTAAGCATCTTGTCAATCTTGTTTGAGGCCTCTTGAAGGAGCTCTCCATAGTTGGTCCTTGGAATTCATTGTTTGCCCTAATTAGGTTAAGGCTACTTTGACCTATCTAGGGTTACTAGTCGTTTCCCTAATACGTAAATCTTGAATAGTCAAATTGAGTACGGACATTACCATTGATCTTTTATTGCCCTAGGGTTAAGAACTAAAGTCTAAACCCTTCTCTTCTTCAATTTTTATCAAATTTCTATTGTATATTTTTCAAAAAATATAAAAATATATATATATATATATAATATTTAGAAAAACCCTAAAAATGTATAAAATCCATATCTCAAAAAATCGTGAATTTTGGAATTATGTCCCATTAGAAAAGTGCACCCCAGTAGGTTTCACGGTGAATCCTCAAGGGCATCCCTTTCATGTGGTTGGATTGAGAACTTTAACGGATTTTGTGTTATCTACGGCATTCTTCAAATCTGGAATAGCAGATACGTCAGTGAAATCAGCAAGCTTTGAAGGTCTAAAAAAGCAAGGAAAGGCCTAGATTAGCCCTTGGGGTGTGGACGTCTATTGGATAAGTTTTAAGCAGGTCCACCATCTATTTGAGAGTTGTTTAGGGCTTAAACCAAATTTGGTTAAGCATTTTCAGATTTGATTGCTCGATTTCACTCTCTTGAAGCATGCCACTCCTCCAAGGTACATCTTATATGGTAAGTTGGCATTGTTTGGGTTGGTTTTCATCCATTTTCTGAAGTGTTATTGACAACTACAATTTTATAACATCAGTAATGAGTTGAAGTTATCTATCTTGAAAATTCATAATAGTGTTATAGCTCCTACTCTCTTGAGGTGTCATATGTATGCTTCATTGTTTGACCCCAAAAGGCACTGGTCTAACGAAGAGGTTGCTTGTGAAGGGTAGGTTATATGTGTGTTGTAGGAGTGATCGTAGATATCATTCACCGATATTAAGGACTCCCCTTTGGTCTTACGAGTTGACCTTAAGTGTTTACAAGTTGGGTTGTGGTGACATTAGACGCTAGTGCTTACCTCTCTTAGCACTGTGATCTGTGACCTTGGTTAAGGGCGTTAAGTTGAGCAGTAATGGGACGCGTGCATGTGGAAATGGAGGCAGCAAATTTGCAAAAGCGTGGAATTGATGAGAGAAAAAGCAATGGAGGAGGTGCTTGTGGAAACTATTGATTCCCACAGTACATTTTGTGTTCACTGATTTGCAGGAATAGCAGAAGTGGAAAATATAAACATCGTCGAACATGATCCATTAGGCCATGATGTTAGTGATTGTGAATATGTTGAACAAGCCATAAAAAGACTTTTGAGGTCGTGGACAAATTATTGATTCTAGTTGTGGTTTGGTTCATGTGTACATGTCAAGGTTATGAGCGGATGAATATGTTGCTTTCTTGGAAACAAATAATCGAGATATTTGTCAATGTATAGCCATGAAGCGTGTTCAAGGAACGCACATGATCACTGGAGGAAAGAATGTGGAAGGAAAATATGAGAGTATGATGCTACAGTGGATTCTTAATGACAACTTTGTGGAGTGGTGGTCCTGAAATTGAAATATTTCCCAATAAGATTATTACAAGAGTAAAGAGTGTTAGGGACATGGGCTTTGCGTGGGGAACATTGTAAGTGGTATAGAATTGGGAGCACGAGTAAAGGAAGAGGGATGATTGCAGAAAACAGCAAGCAGAGCCCCATAAGAGCGGGAGGGTAGGGGTCTTTACAACACGAAGACCAACGGGAGAGGTAACGAGGTATTACGAGAATATTCTTGCCTGGTGCTCCCCTAGTGCTTCGATATAGCCAGAAGGACTACAGGAGCAATCATTGGATTCATCACACAACTTGTGAACAAGATGCTCACGCCTTTTCTTACATGAGAATCTAACACAAAAGCATCTTTGGGGAAATGGCTATGTTGCATTGGCCTCGGGGACGGGGGGACGCAGGGGACGCGGGGACGAGTTTCCGGGACGGCTAGAGCGCACCCCCAATTTTTCAGGGGATGACAGGTTGGGGACGGCAATTATATAATATAAAATTTAAAAATAATATATATATATATNTTTTATCATAAAACATTGAAATTTCAAAACATACATGTTTGCAGCCTTTGATTGAAATAAATGAGTCATAAAAGTGAAAAATCAGAACATTATTGCAGCATGAAATTAAAATATCCGCCATGTAAACTTCATAAAAAAATTGAAAAATTTCAATTTCAATTTAAAAGTTAAGAGTTATGAATCATTCGTGAAACATAAAAGACTAAAGTCTACAAATGTAATCACAAAAATATTTTAGTCTTTAAAGTTTAAAACTTGAAATTCATATGCAAAAAGAAGAGTCTATTTATAAGCATAAATGAAGGGTAGGGTTTTAAGTTTTTAAATTTTTAAATTTTAAATAATTTTTTTTAACTTTTTTTTAATGTACAGGAGAGGGGACGTGTGGGAGTCCCCGATTAGTCTAGGGACTTCGGGGATGTCCCTGAAAAGTCCTCTATTGTTTGGGGTACGTTTAGGGTACGGCGAAAAAGTCCCCGAGTCCCCGACCATTTGAGAACGTTTTCGAGGAGTTCCAAAGCCTCGGAACGCCGGAACGTAGGGAACGGTTGAAATTTTAGGGGGGACGGGTTCCCGTGCAACATAGGGAAATGGCAATCCTGCACAACCAAAATAAAATTGATTTCCAATATCGTGATTTTGTTAGAATTTATAGTTTCGCTCAAAAGTATAGATTTTGTTGTGGCCTTCACTACTCTGTATAGAGATGGTTGGTGCTAGAGTTCACTCGTGTTTCCTCATCACACAACCTGTGAACATGATACTCGGGTCTTTTCCTACAATGGTCATCTAATGCAAAAGCATTTTTGGGGAAATGGTAATCCTACAAAACCAAAAATAAAACCGGTTTCTAATGTTGTGATTTTGTTGGAATTTATAGTTTTACTCACAAGTATAGATTTTGTTGTGGCCTTCAGTTCTCTGTACAGAGATGGTTGGTGCCAGAGTTCCCTCGTGTTTCTTCTAAGTTTGAACAGTCTTGGTGCAATGAATGAAGTCATGCACAAATGGTTTTCATAAGAATCAAATTGAGAGCAAGATGTAGGGGGTCCTTTGCAAAAGATGTTTTTCATAGTTCGTGAAATGAAGACATTTGTTTATACCGATTACCATTGAATGTGTAATGAGATGTACAACTCAAACTTCGTATCAGAGTCTTTAGGAGGTTCTCATAAGGTTTACTCCCCAAAACCCGATAGCCCTCTGCTGCAAGGGAACGCCCCCCCTTGCTCCCAAAGCTCGCTCCCTTCGAAAGCTCACTCCCAAAATGCTCCCAGTTTTGGGAACGCACTCCCGACGCACTCCCTACGTCTCCTATACTAAAAGATCCTATCCTAGGTTGATCATTTATGACAATGTTATGGTACCTCCCCTTTGTGCCAAGCCCCTATAAAAGATGTTATGGCTGATCATTTGATGACAATGTTACAAGTTATAACTACTAGATAATTGATGTTATATGGTTTAATCCATGTTTTCTATAGCTAATTCAGCATCCTACATGATTTTTAGATATAAATCCAACAAAATATATTAAAAATATATATACTATACAAAAAACGCTCCTGAAACGAGAGCTTTTGAAAAAATCGCTTTTCGCTCTGCCCCTTGCTCCCTTCTCCCAACAGCATAGCGATAGCCTAACCTGGTTGGACATGTAACAAGGACAAACACACCATGCTAACACATAGGTATTTCAAGGCCTTCGGGTCTTGGAGTCTAGAGGACTAGTGAAAACCTGAAGGGCATCTTGCCTTTGGCCTAGCAAATACATAGGGAAATCAATTCTCATTGGAAAGGTGGCAACATTAAACACCAGAACATATCTCCTCCATTTAGAACAAATACATTTTTGGGGAGCTGAGGAGCCTAGCGATTCAGCTGCAGCAGTTACTTTTCACACCAAACACCATGTAGTAGCATGTCAAAAACCCACTAAAAATTGTGGTTTGAATCGCCTCATACTCCTAGTGCTGTTACTGTCACAGATTTTTATACATCGATTCTTTGCATGAAGCCATTGACATCCGAAAAAGTGCCTTGAATCATGGCCCTTTCTACCTGTTAAAAGCAAGTGTGAAATATGTTCAAAAACTAGGTGGACTGAAAGTTCCTGCCTGTGAGGTGCCAGCAAGCCAAGCAACAAGGTAGACCATATAATCTAGTCAGTTGTGAGCAACTGGTAAAATTACAAACATCGCTCAATCTCTAGGCCAGCTTTGAGTCCGAAACAGAGTTAGTTATAATGTCTTATAAGGAATTTGAACCATTGTTATTATAATGCATTAGTCTAAATATGCTATAGTTTGGCAGTGTTCCACCAAGTTTCCGGGACGAGGGGGCGTGGGAGCGGGGAAACACACATTGGGGACGTGTAGAGACACCCCAAAATTTTGGGGTATTTTGGGGGACGGGGAGGCGTCAGGGTCCCTAACATAGGGGGGTCGGTCTCTAAAATTATAAAAAAGAAAAAAAAATTAATAAAAATATGAACCCCAACATATAAACATATCAATTCCTCATCCCATCACCATTTGCATATTAGCATGCTTATGTTCCCGAAGACTTTAGTGTAATTTAATGTAATCGTTATAGCCAAGCATATCATATCGATGTTTGTTTCATTTTATTTGTTTCTATTTCGTTTTAAAATGACCATTTAGTGTAAAAGCCTAAGATTTAAAATGAACCATTTCTTTTTTAAGTAAATAAATTTAAAAAATCGAGGGCAATGGGGGCCTATCAAAGCCCCCCATTTTTAGGAGGGAGCGTGTGGGAACCCCCCAATCCGGGAAACTCCTAGACCCGCATTTCCCCAAGTTTCGCAGAAAGGGGGGCGCTGGGAAACGTTTCCCATGGAGCCCCCCAGCCCCTGGGGCGTGGGAAGCGTAGGGGGCGAGCCCCCGACCCTGGGAGGCGCATCCCCATGGAACACTGTAGTTTGGACCTTTTCCAGTTATATTTTTCCAAAACAATTAGCCTAAAATCTGGTAAAAAATCACAAGAGTTTTTGGAATTGCAGACATCAGTTGTTAAGATTGCACAAATCCAGATGCAATAGAGGTGTTTGAGGGCACTGAATCCATTTATGCCTTCAAAAATGCTATTTCAGTGATGAAAAACCAGGTTCTGGTGATGATAGTTGGAAAAAGGTTCAAATCATATAACGTTTAGAGTCTAGACTGCATCTTTAACTCTCACGGATTTTATTTTTTCCTTGAATACTATTGCACATTTCGGATTATATACACAATGTGGCTACACTGGCTAATGCTTAAAACCATCTTTACCTAAATCAACATTATAAACTGTTCAGCAATAACTTTTTTAATAAAAGGTTTAACTCCTACTCAAAGTTTTGTACAGATGTTAAAAATCCACTAGAATATGACAGCCGAAGGAAATTCTTTTGAAAGTCGTGTGACATCCATTACCAAATGTTTTCCAACAGCTTTCAGCCTCCAGTGCTAATTTGTTTTTTATCCTTCACACGTAGAGCTTCTGGAAGAATCCAATGTCAACATATAAACCACCATATATTGTTAAAGAACATAGCATTATATTATTACATATTTTGCAAAAAAATAAATCGATGCTACATGATCATTAAGCACACAGAAGTATGCCAAGTGTGAAAACAGGCTTAGTCACACCATTTCCCAGCAATTGCCGTTTTGCAGAAAAACTTACATACCGTAGGATTTCCTCACATGTAAGCAGATAATATGCAGAAAACAAAGAATGAGCTTTTCCTTCTGAAATGAGAAGGAACTTTACAGAATAATACAAGGAGAATGTTTTGACGCAGTGCAAACTTTTGATTATAACTGACAATCTCCAAAATTACATGTTACAGAAAATATACTTCAATTGTGCTCCACTTCTTGGACCACCAACAAATGGACTACTGACGCAGAAAGACCTGTCTGCGGGCCAGAACAAGAAGCTGCTAACAAGAAGCTTTATACAATCAGGATAACATTACATGAACATCAGTAGTCAATGCCTTCTTTATTTCGAATCTTTCCAAAAGAATTGAATGGGAAGAACTGTACAGCTGCACATAAGAGTCTATTCCATTAAAGATGCACATTATCGAATGGCACTGCTTATTTGTAAAACATAGTTATTGTGACTAGATGGTTTATAAACTAGAAGGAACCAGAAGTAAAAAGTCCGTTATGAAATATTACCTTGAAAGTGAAGTAAAATTGGGAAAACAAAACCTCTCAAACTGACTATATTGTACATGGAAAACTGATTTCTCCACAAACCATACAGGTCTTTATAATCTCTGAAAGGGAAAAGAAATTAGAACATCATCATAATGCCACCATAAAAAAATTTAAACTAAGTCCTAAAGAAATTGAACAATCTTGACGATTTTGAAAAGCACCTGCATGTATTGGCTCAAATGTCATCAGTCAAATATTAGAACAGGAACTGTTCCAGAGTGCTTCTCCTCAGATTCTTTCTTATGATCAAGATCAAGGCTGCAGTCAAGAAAAGACATCCAGACAAAAGTTTCAAACTTTCATAACAATTTAAAGTCATCCTACCCATTTTTATTCACCAAGATATTTATTATTTACCTGTTTCTTACTCCCAAAAGAGCACAATGTACAGCACCAGCAGCAGCAGACGCTGGTGCAAGAGCCGCTGCTGGTGCAGCCTGAACAGCACTTAGAAGTGCATGCCCTGCGCCTTCCCCACGGGTATATGACTTTATTGGATTGCCTATAAGAGAAGCAGCTGTCCTCTCGAATCCACGAGTAAGGCTTTCATAGGCCTGCCATATTCAATAAATGAGCTTCGGAGTATTAACATTCTCTTGCCTCTATAGAAGGCCATCATGAAATCCATGATAACAGAAAGTTGGTAAATACAGATATCTATAAAGTAGCATAGGCATTGCAATACACACTAAGTCACAGGGTTCAGCAAACTCAATGGTTAAGTTCTGAATTTGACATTTTTAAAGAAATATTTGAAATTCATTGAGGTTCACTGATCCTAAATGCCAAATCAGATCGGACCCTGACAACTCCAATCTAAAGGTGAAGTTAATGATCCAAAACACTGAACCCAAGCAATAAGTCCGGATATTAGTCTTAAAGTCATTTTTTCAGATTTATAAAGAAAAAAAGGGTTAGGTAAATCATAACCCTAATCTCCCTGATTGACTTCACTCTCCTGCATTACCTCACTCCTCCCTGATCTCTCCAACGCCATCCCTGCTCTCACGTTTGTTCCACGACCTGCACACTGTGATTCCGTGACCTACACACTGGACAGTGTAACCTGATTCCACAACTTGCACAGTAACTGGAGCCTGGGCTCAATTTGTTGCACAATAGACTTAATCCACGAGTTGATTCCCACACATTGGTTTGGAAGGCTAAAAGGGTTTCAAAAAAATTAGGAAGCAACTGTCCAAACTACATTACAGCTCAAGGACCACTGTTGCTCATATATTTTATGTTTTACAGCTCAAGCACCTAGAGGGTATTAAAGGATCCCAAGACCAGTGCACACATAACTGGATCAAATCCCACCACATGTTCTTCAGCTATAAAGCCCGAAGGGCATTGGATCCATTGGTGAAAAGTGAAGTATTTCACCAATGGGCAAGATTCAATTCCAGCAAGGGCTATCTCTAAAGCAATGGAGTCACCTTAAGACTTAAGGTAGTGGTTGAATGTGTGGTTGCACCCAGAGAAATTATATCAAATAATCTCATGACCCGTGCATACATAAATTCAAATCTCGCCCCCATAGCCTTCAATGAGTAAATTTATCGAGCTATGGTCTAGTGGCAACTTGAAGTGTTTGTTGTGACAATGACCCAGGTTCAAATCCTAGTGAGAATGCTCCTCCCCTTTATGGGGTTTTAAACTAGCCTCAAGGGTTAGCTCACTCAGTTGAGCCATCTACCAAAGGCATGTTGCTGATGGGGACACCACATGTCATAGGTTCAAAAGCAGTGAAGTCCCCCAGGGTTACCAGCCGATCCTCCATCTAGATATTCCGACGAAGAGGGGGGAACCACAAGAAATGTTCTTCTGAAAAAAATATTTGTATACAATTTGAAATTGTTTAAATATGTATATGGACGAACCACGTGAAGAATTTTATCTGAATTTCACTGTCATCAAATTCAAACCTGAACCATGTGACATAGAATACACATAATGCCATCTTCATTAGCAGCTCCAAACTTTCCACAGGCAGACAGATGATTGATAAATGAGGCAAGGGAGACTTTTGAAGAGGTAAGAACTGGTTAGGATTCTTTGAGTCTTTTTAATGT
>LPNX010443958.1:142981-202552 GCA_001517045.1 Pseudotsuga menziesii
GAGCTTGTTATGGAGGTAGCCCCTGATTGGCTAGAGGATGATCATGCTACTGATAGTGATCATGATGAGACTCATACAGTCTCAGAGGATTTGGATGAGCATGTTCCAGTTCCAGAGGAGTTTCACACCGATTCTGGGAGTGTGCCACAGTCAGAGCTAGAGGGAGATAGACCTGGTGGTAGCGCAGGCACTAGTACTGGTAGAGGAGCAGGAGCTGCAGGACTACCTCCTCGACCTTCTCATTCTTCAGGACATCAGTTTCGGCCACCTTCTCCAGTTTCTAGAGGACGTCATTTTGCAGGGTCTTCTTTTAGAGGACGTCAAAGTCCAGTACGAGGCCCACAAGCCTCGAGGGCACCTACTTCTAGTTCTAGAGGAAAGGCCATTTGCACGGCGATTACCTTTTCCTGTAAAAGGGGTAGAGGGAATCAATAGTTTATTTACTTTACTTCATTGTAGATGACTCGTGAGTCATGATGATGATCATGAGATACATTTGTTATATTTTTGATGACTTAAGATGCAAGGACATGATCCATTTTGTATGTGTGCTATATCTCGATTCTCTAGACATCTTATATATCTTACATATCAGTTTTCTTTCCATATTCATGTAGCAATGTGTTTATTTGATGTTATTGTTGCTTTAGATGTTTAAAAAATTGAAAAAAAATGAATATTTTTCTATTTTTTAAGTCTGCCGATTTTTTCCCGATGTTTGCCGATATTTTGCCGAGATATCCCGAAACGATGTTTCCTGGACCCTGCCGATCTTTTCGCCGCACCAATGTTTGCAACACTGATGTAAACTATTATGGAATCCAATTTTTATCCGATAATATGACAAGCATAATTATTTTTCAATTGCAGTAAGATTAACCGGTGCCCAACCCAACTTTCCTGTATGTCTAGCACACAACAACATTTATTTAAAATTAATCCAATTCCTAAACACGTAGTTATTGCTCACAACAATAATTTATAAGTGATATACCAATGTACATGATTCACAAATAGTGTTTTATGGATTTGAGAAGGTATTGTGTTTGGAAAGGTCAAAGGTTGTAGGTGTAGAAAGAATTTGTGCACCTAAAGCATGAGCTGGAAGCATAACAGCAGACAATTCGTTTAGCCTATCCACTGAAGCATAGAGGCAAAGCCAAGAAAGTGGGGTGAGGAGGCCATAAAGAAGTTACAAAAACAATGCAGAGGGAGACCACAAAGGCGAGAATAAGAGGGTCACTACGGTTGCTGAGAATATAGAGTCTGCCAAAAAGGGAACACATACACAGAGTCAATGTTGGCAACACAGAGGTAAGGTTGCAAAGGCAAAAGGAGTTGGAATTACTCATTACGGAGACCAAAAATGCAGAACATGAAAAAATAATCCAATCACACTAAGGGGTTGCATGGGCAAGGCCCCACAACAGTCACAAAAATTTAAAATGTATAGTGTCGATTACAGGGCAGCAAACCCCGAAATTTAATTTTGTGTTCTTTTTTGCTGTATTTCTTGAGAAATGCAAACTGTTTAATTGAGAAAGGGCTTTGTGCAAAATGCAAGACATTTCCTTTGAGAAACAACAAGAAACGGGAAATGCCCACTATAAACAAAGTTACTGATGTGTCGCTTAAGTTGCACAAAACTTGTAAGGTACAGGTTTCTAAAACAAGAATGCTTGGAAACATGACCCTCACCCTCAGACAAGTACGTCAAGGAAATAAGGAATATATTAAAAATATCTAAACCTAAGTTACCAGGAAACTTGGGTACGGGTACGAGGACGAGTTCACCAATTTTTGAAAAAGGGTACTTGGGTACGTCAAGGGTATTGTGTATATATATATATATATATATATATGTCATAGTCACATCATACATGCATATAGATTTCTTCATAAATTATGAATCATGATTCATAATTATAAATTCGATGATTATTTGAACAGTGAAAATTCAGTTTGAAAATTTGAAACATAAAATTTGATAAATCATTGTACCAGGAAGCTGTAACAGAGAATCAAACTCAGAAATGAAAGTACACTTGAAATCTTATTTTAAACACCTATTTGTACTGCTGTTACAGGCAATAAAAATTTGAAAATTGCCAAATATATTCCTGTGTTGATGTGAGTGTATTTCTCAATATTAAATACGTATGTATATTTTTTATGTGCACATTTGGTAGTCAAATTATGTTCCATGAGTGCTGAACACAAAACCATAAAAACATTCATTGTAAATCAATGTAAAATCAATAGACTAGATTTGAACAATATTCAGTGGAATTTGAACAGTGTTGCAAAGTGTTTGACATAAGTCTTGAACCAGACTCCATACGTAGTTAGCAAAAAATTAGTTCAGATTTGGTGGGGGGTCATTACATTTTCCCCAATGAAATGCATTTTATTGAGTTGGTCGTACCCCTGGAGTACCCGAACATGGGGTACGAAGTACCCAAACACGGGGTACGGCATACCATTTTTCCTATAAGTACCCCTTTTTTTATAGCGGAGTCTCGGGTACATGGACCCAGTATGGGGTATGTTATAACTAGATCTTGTTCTTAGTTTATCTGTTCTTTTTGTCCTAATTTTCAACCGTTGGTTTAAAATGACTTTATATTTCATGTTGATTTTAAGAATTTTTGACAATCAATAATTTTGGTTGGATTTAATGCTTTTAATGGTTGAATCATTTCATTATTTTAGTTTTAAGGTTTGTCTTTTGGGCTTATTAGTTAATATGTACATCTTTAAGCTTTAAAGTTCATTCCAAGTTTTGATTTATAATCTAACTCTCATTTTTGAGTCCTTTGTCAAATATTTTCATGAGGTGATTCCTGTGGCAGCTTTGTTTTTCCTGTTTTTGTCATTGTCATTGGGAGCAGATTACGAGGAGATGGAAATGAATTCAGGAAAACCAAAAGAGGTTTTTGTCCACAACAGACTCATTCACAAAAACCTCTCTCAGTTTTGCAACAGTTGTTATTGTTTGAGAGATTCGAATTCATCTTTGTGGTCTATTTTCAGGGTTTGAATTATTTAATAATTTCCTGTTTTAGTCACAAATTTGCAAAACATATTCCGATCAATTGAAGAGGAATTTTGAAAAACCAAGAGAGGTTTTTGTTCATAACATACTCATCTAAAAAAACCTCTCTCAGTTTTTACACAAGTGTTCCGGATCGAGAAATATGAAGGCGTCTTTGAGACCCAAATTTCCAGAAATTCATCAAATTTCCCCAAATCCGATTTGCTATTTTTAGGTTAATTATCTTTAAAAATTTTGAGTTATCATGTAACTAATTGATGTAACTGTTTCAAATTTCGACCTAGAAGGTAGTTATGGAACTACTTTACTTTTGTAATGATAAAAGGAAAACAAACATACAGTTTTGAGGGAGAGATTTTTCACTCAGGGAGAGGCTTTTGGAGCTTTGATTTCTCAAACTAGCACTTATAACTCTTATGTAAGTGGATGACTGTTATTGATTATATATAAACTGATAAGCCCTTTTACCTGTCATGCTTTTTCATTTCTGATCTGTTTGATTGCTCAGTCTACAATTTCATTTATTGTTTAAAGTTTTATTCATATAAATGCTTGTAGCCTGTGGGTGGAATTAGTATTTCATGTGTAATTTTTATGGCTTATTGGGATGTGTTTGATCCCCAGTTTATCCAATTTGCATGATTCAGTTCTGTATTAGCTTGTGGATGTTTATTTTCTCCTTGCTGATGAAGTTTTTAAAACCCTAAAACCTATTTTATTTAATTTTACTTTTGAGATTGTGTTGGCTTGTTCTTCTGGTAGTCTAAGAACAATTTCTGGCACAAACATCTTTGGCGCCGCTGCCAGGGACGAAGCTGAAGTATATCTTCCCTGGGATATCATTATTCTTCTGATTTTGAAAGGTGAACAAAGTCAGAAAATATTTTAGACTACAAATTTTCATCGGTGACTCCACGATTAGAGATTCCACTGCAAGGAGAATTTTGTTGACAGAAAAATGAAAAAGCCAAATGGAAAGACTGGATATCAGCTTGTTACTTTACTCCATGAGGTTTTGTTCTTATTCATCAGTTATTTCCTATCTTTCCCATTGCATGTCAAAAGAATTATTTTTTGTTTTGTCTATTCCGATGATCATAAACCTTCAAGAACATATCCCACTTTGGAAGAAGAAAATCTACATTCTTCTTGTGTTATTGATGTTGATCCTATTCCTTCATTTGAAATACATGTTCAGCATGATATACATATACCCATATCTCTTGAAGCTGATTATTCTGGTCATCTTGTAGAGAATAAAGCTGATCTATTACCTTCTACCATCACTGCTGAAACTTCCGAACAACTTGTTGAACCTCATTTTCAACTCACAGATTTTCAGTCTAGACTCAGACAGAAGATGTTTAGACCCCTTAGGCTGCCATCTCTCTTACATCCTTACCCTTCCTACTTTGTTGAATATCTTCCCCATTTTACTGGAAAAGACCATATTACAGCAGAGAAGTATTTAGAATCTTTTCATAATTTCATTGATAATTTTGAAATCATGCATGAGGATGTTGTCATGAGGTTATTTTCGAAATCTTTGCTGGAGATGTTGGGTTTTGGTTCCGAAATTTAAAAGTTGATTCAATTGGATCATGGGAAGAGTTACATGATGTCTTTTTTAAGTATTGGGGTGAGAATAAATCTTATGATCAATTTCTTTCCGAATTTTATAGTTTGAAAAAGGAAAATGATGAGCCAATTACTAAATTTAATTGGAGGTTTCAAAGTTTTTATATCAGTATGCCTACGGAAATCAGACCTTCGGAAAAACTTGCTATGGTATATTATGTTATGGCTCAACATTTAGATCTTGTCTTTTTCCTGTTAGAAAGAAAATCATCATCTTTAAGACAATTGTTTGAGGATGCAAAAGGAGTGGAGGAGAACATCCGAACTTGCAAAATGCTTCTCTGAAGCCTCACAAGGAGAACTTCATCCCGCAGCAAGAGCCAGATGTTATAACTAGATCTTGTTTTTAGTTTATCTGTTCTTTTTGTCCTAATTTTCAACCGTTGGTTTTAAATGATTTTATATTTCATGTTGATTTTAAGAATTTTTGACAATCAATAATTTTGGTTGGATTTAATGCTTTTAATGGTTGAATCATTTCATTATTTTAGTTTTAAGGTTTGTCTTTTGGGCTTATTAGTTAATATGTACATCTTTAAGCTTTCAAAAACTTATAATAAAAGTTCATTCCAAGTTTTGATTTATAATCTAACACTCATTTTTTAGTCCTTTGTCAAATATTTTCATGAGGAGATTCCTGTAGTAGCTCTGTTTTTCTTGTTTTTGTCATTGTCATTGGGAGCAAATTACGAGGAGATGGAAATGAATTCAGGAAAACCAAAAGAGGTTTTTGTCCACAACAGACTCATTCACAAAAACCTCTCTTAGTTTTGCAACAGTTGTTATCGTTTGAGAGATTCAAATTCATCTTTGTGGTATATTTTCAGGGTTTGAATTATTTAATAATTTCATGTTTTAGTCACAAATTTGCAGAACATATTCCAATCAATTGAAGAGGAATTTTGAAAAACCAAGAGAGGTTTTTGTTCATAACATACTCATTTAAAAAAACCTCTCTCAGTTTTTACACAAGTGTTCCGGATCGAGAGATATGAAGGCGTCTTTGAGACCCAAATTTCCCCAAATCCGATTTGCTATTTTTGGGTTAATTATCTTTAAAGATTTTGAGTTATCATGTAACTAATTGATGTAACTGTTTCAAATTTCGACCTAGAAGGTAGTTATGGAACTACTTTACTTTTGTAATGATAAAAGGAAGACAAACATACAGTTTTGAGGGAGGGATTTTTCACTCAAGGAGAGGCTTTTGGAGCTTTGATTTCTCAAGCTAGCACTTATAACTCTTATGTAAGTAGATGACTGTTATTGATTATATATAAACTGATAAGCCCTTTTACCTGTCATGCTTTTCATTTCTGATCTGTTTGATTGCTCAGTCTACAATTTCATTTCTTGTTTAAAGTTTTATTCATGTAAATGCTCGTAGCCTGTGGGTGGAATTAGTATTTCATGTGTAATGTTTATGGCTTATTGGGATGTGTTTGATCCCCAGTTTATCTAATTTGCATGATTCAGTTCTGTATTAGCTTGTGAATGTTTATTTCCTCCTTGCTGATGAAGTTTTTAAAACCCTAAAACCTATTTTATTTAATTTTTACTTTTGAGATTGTGTTGGCTTGTTCTTCTGGTAGTCTAACAAGTACCCAAGGGTATGATAGGGTACGGCAAGAGGCATATCTTACAAGTACCCAAGTACCCGGTACAGGTACCCTGGTAACTTAGATCTAAACAAAGATAGAGTTTTTAAATAATACATTTTCTTGCAAGAAATAAAAATGATAGATTATTAATTTGTAGGTAGGTTTAGAAACAAATGAGAGGTTAACTTGTTTTCATTTTCAATGTATTAAGAGGTTTTTAGACTTTTATGGGTCACAACTCACCCATCATAACCACTTGGGTGGAGCCTACAAAACTTTAAAAACGTGTTGAAATGTGGGGGCTTCATGTTGAAACACCCCAAAAAAGCCCAAAGGCATGTCATAAGGCATTTTCAAATTGTGAAACATCATACAGTACAGCTCAAAGCATTTCATACCCATTTTGGCAAATTTTGGGTGTTGGCAGGCATTTCCTGCAACTTAGCATATCTCTTGTTCTTCTCGGGTTTTACCCAAAATTGCCCCCGCTACCATAATGTTTCCAATGCATTTCCCCTATATGATGGTTTTCTCACCCAGAAATCCCCCTTGCCATCAAATCTCTAGTAACCGGGCTTACAATTACCCAATACAAACTTGGTCAAGTCGTTGTTTGACTTAGCTAAGGCTTAAATGTACATGATAGTGACTTGTCCAAGTCAATGTCCGACTCAACCAAGTTACTATCTGACTCAGTCAGGTTAGCCAAGTCAAACCTAGTAGGTGTTTCACTCTAATTTTGGCCAAGTCAACAATGGACATGACTTGTTTTCTGACAGAACCAAGTTGGAATTAATGAATTTCAAGTGAATTCGTCAATCTTATTACATTAATTAAAAATAGTTCAAGACTTCAAGGAAAACCTTATCAAAAGAAAATACATATTCCTGGAATTAACAATAGAAGCTAAGTCACCTGGTTCGAATTCGTGTTTGAGTTCGGCAACCTTGAAATTCGACAAAAAAACGGCGGTCAAAATTTTGGTGATAAAATTCGGCATTAAATTCAAGAGGCTATAAAATTAAAATATATATTATATATAAGAAAAATTTTAATAAAATTTAATATGTCCATTAACCATATCATAAAAATGAAACTAATATAATATACAAACTATATTATATATGGATTTTTTGATAAAAATGAAACCATAATCTAGATTCTATACCAACTATGTCATATATATAATTTTTTTTTTAAATTTAATATAACCATTAAGCACATTATAAAAATGAAACTATACTGTATATGAATTTATTTGATAAAATTTAAGATGTTCATTAAGCACATTATAAAAATTAAACTATAGCGTGATAATTAAGGGTAATATATTTTCAGAGTGTTCTTCATTAAACATTGGGTTACATATTAATTACATTCAGCTATATGCAAATCGCAATATGGTTCACGACCGATGAGATGGGCCACACATTATGCTTCAATTGTATTCGTCACGATATGGGTCACGACAATCAAGGGCGAGGGTGAGGCACCCGCAACCGACTTTAGGCAAAACCAAGTTCGAGTCTGGACAATGCAAACGACGAGCAGTTACAGGTGACTGGGCAGACTCGTAGAGTAGAGGCGACGTCCGAGGATGGCAGTGGCAGGCGATAGAGCAAGGTTTCCCGTTTTCTAGTTTTCCATTCGAATTTTGGTGGCGAACTTCACGATTAAATTCGGCATGCCTTGAAATTCGCCTAAATTCGAATTTTATCCTTGAAAAGCGTCGAATCCGATGACTTTGAATAGAAGAGATGCATTCATGAAGAAAAACACATTATTGTTACGAAATAGAAATAGAAATGTCAATGTTTTATCTGTATGTAAATATATGGAACTGGTAACATGGCATGCAATAAAAGATTGATATTCTCATTGATTTTCGAATTTATAATTGCAAGCAACAAGTAGAAATAATGTAGGTCAAGACCTTGTAAATAACTTTATTGTTATGTACCTAGCAACACTATTACTCTCTTCTTTTCATATATACATTTATCTCTATCTTCTCTTTTTACCATGAGATATGTGAATTCATTTGGAAGTCACCCCCTCAAAGTGGTATGGAGGTTGGCCCCTAAAAGTGGCCAGTAATATATCTTTTTCTTTTACATCATTACATATTGTGAGTAAAGTATCCTTACTATGCCATATCATCAATTGTGAGTAATGTATCCTTGCAAGAGGTATCAAAGATTCAAAGCGGTCTATCCTCAACTCCATATTTTGTATTCTTTTCAACCCTCCCACCCACCACACTATTTTTTGGGCAGCAAATTTTCTTGACTCTTTCTCCCACTTAGGGATCAAGGGGGTGCCACGGCCCTAAAACAACCAAACCCTAGCCGCCACCCTCCTATTCATTCCTGCGCATTTGGTACAACCACAACAATGCCCTTTGCCAACAAAAATAAGCCATACAAGTTCTGAACGCCCTTACAGTATGGCTTTGCTAACAAACATTAATGAGCTCAAGGATATAAACCAACAAGAATGCCAAGCACTCCTTGAAATACAAAGATCTCACACACCCATCAAATCAATACCTTGGAAGCCAAGATCAAGCCTCTCAAGGAACTGACCAAACAAATGGATGAGACTTCCAATATCTTGAAACAAGTCCAAGCATAAGGTTTCCCTACATGTTTCGATGTTGCTCGAAGATTAAGTTCCTTGTTTGGTCAGACCGATTCCCTTATAGGATGCAACGTCATTTCTTATCCAAGATTGGTAATAAGAAGTTTGATGGCGCAAATTTGAAGACTCGGTTGTGTTAGTTTTGTACCTAGGGAAGTGTTCCCCTAGTGACTTTTGCCTTAGTCACTTAGAGAGGGGACATAAAGTGACCCTTGCATTAAATGACTTAAGTAAAAGCATTTAATTTGACTTTAGAGCATTTAAGTCACTTTTTGATAAATTTAAGTGGGTTGAGTGAAATTAATATTTTAGAAATAAAACATGAGCATTTAATTTCAGCCCTTGATCTAATCTAATCTCCACCGTTAGATTAGACTCACCCTAGGGTTTACTCAAAAAGGCAAGGGAAAGACATTTTGCCTCACTTTTGCAGATTGAAGTGAGAAGAGAGAGCTGAGAGAGAGAAGAGAGAGAGTTTCCATTTTTCCTAAGCAAGAAAAAAAAATTTGCAGCACGCAAATCGAGGGAAAGGATAGTGGCAAAGAGGGCACAAAAATCGAGAAGACGGTAGCATTTATTGCTGGTCCGTACAGTCTGTACGGTATGGTTTTTGAGGCAGCAGGCAAGATTTTTTAGGCAGATTTCTAGGCACGATTTTCAAGGGAAAACAAAATTTGGGCATGGATTTCGAGGTCCGTACCGTTCGTACAGTCCATACAATGGCATGGAAATTGAGGTAGAAAACAAAAAAATCAGAGTTTGATTTTTGCTGCTCGGCACGCAAATCGAGACAAAAATTTATCTTCCAGGATGAGATAAGTTGGTTTGATATTTTTCTGTGTATTGCTATAAATGATATACTTCTCCTGAAAAATAAAAACTCTCTCTAACTGGTTTTCCGCTAGTGGGTTTTTCCAGGGCCATTGGCCAAAAATCCTAGTGTCCTGTGTGATTAAATGGCGTGCTGATTTTTATTTCCTGTCACTGAAAAGATTGTTTACAGCAGTGTTTTAAGTCTAAAAATTTGTGTTTATTTCCAGCACTTTATTTTTCTGAATGCCATAAACAGTGATATAAATTTTACTTGAAACCGGTGGCTGAAAACTAGTGAAAAATCTACATGGTATAAAAGCGGGTTGTGGCAGAAAATTAAATTTTAGCAGTGAAACAGTGATTTCCAGAATCCAGAAAAACCTTTGTGACAGTAGTACATTTTGCTGAAACTTGTTCTTTGAGAAAATGACTTCCGTGGGGTTGAGAACTGAGGATAGGTCAGATGGGGCAGCAAACTTTGTCTCATGGAAAGCCTAGATTTTACTTGTGCTGAGGGAGAATGAGTTGTGGGAGGAAGTAGTTAGAAACACTACAGCAAATCCCGTTACTATTCCCCCTTCTACTAATGCAGCGTTACTTGCAGCCTTTAATAAGAAAGATATTGAAGCCATGAAGATAATCTTATATGTTGTTAAAGATCATGTTATTCCTCACATTTCCGGGAAGGATCATGCACATGAGATGTGGAGTGCTTTGACCGGGTTGTTTCAGAGTATTAATGAAAACAGGAAGATAGTACTTAGAGAGAAGCTGAAGAACATCAAGATGGTCAAAGGTGAGATGTGTCTGACTTATCTTAGTAGGATCTCTCAAGTGAGAGATGAGCTTGCAGTTGTTGGTGAGGCTATTACTGGTCCTAAGTTAGTGCGGGTAGCCCTGAATGGGGTGACTGCACCTTGGGCTGTGTTTGTTTAGGGGTTGGTGGCCAGAGAGAACTTAACTGATTGGGACAAAGTATGTGATGACTTTGTTCAGGAGGAGACTCGGAGGGGTTTCTTACAGTGCAGTGGTTCTACTAGTAGGGGAGATGAGGAGGATGTGGCTTTGGCAGCAAAGGGGAAGAAGAAGAGAAAGAAGGGTCCCAAGAAGGGTGGGGCCAGGCAACAGCAGGATGGAAAGAACAAGGATATGAGCACTGCGAAGTGCTTTGCATGTCACAAGATGGGACACTATGCTACTACGTGTCCGAACAAGAAGAAGAAGAAGCAGCAGACAGCCGCTTCAGCTGAGATCGATGATTTTGCAGCTAGATTTCAAAGTGAGTTTTCACTTTGCACTGGGCATATTGAGAGAGAGAGAGAGCATCCATTCTCACCAGTGCGGATGTTGACAGATAAAGGGAGTTTTCCTGTGTGACAGACCATTCTTATAGGGCATCTACTTCCAGCACTTGGTACATAGATAGCGGAGCCTCGAGCCACATGACAGGTGCTCGTGAGATGTTCTCCAAGCTTTCACAGGCAGATACAGATGTGGAGGTTGTGTTGGGAGATGACTCAGTAGTCAGTGCAGTTGGACGTGGGATCATTACATTTCAGAGGGAGTCCATGAGTCCCATGGTATTGCGGAATGTATTGTATGTGCCTGGGCTGAAGAAGAACCTAGTGTCAGTTTCCATGATCGAGGATCAGGGTCTTGGGGTGTCTTTCATTGATGGACACGTGCATATGTTTCCCAAGACTGCAAGACCACCTACTTCAGTTGCCATTGGAGCGAGATGTGGGAAACTGTATAGGCTCTTGTTTCAGCCGCAACATGCTTTAGCACATAGCATCAACAGTGAGTTGTGTGAGCTTTGGCATAGGAGGATGGCTCACTTGCATCATCCAGCCTTAGGGTTGTTGACGCACATGGTGACAGGTTTACCGGAGTTCAGCATAGGGCAGAGTGATGTGTGCAGGGGGTGTGCTTTGGGAAAGTACACCAAGACTGCTTTTCCGAGCAGTGATAGCAAGTCAGCTAGTACTCTTGAATTGATACATTCAGACTTATGCCGACCTATGTCTTCTGTGTCCTTGAGAGGATACGAGTATTATGTGACATTCATTGATGACCATTCCAGGAAGACCTGGATCTACTTTCTGAAGAGCAAGAAGTCTGAAGAAGTCTTGCAGAGGTTCCAACAATTCAAAGCTCTTGTGGAGAACCAAACAGGGAGGAAGATCTTGAGTCTTGAGATCGGATAACGGGGGTGAGTATACCTCCAAGGAGTTTGATGGATTTTGCAGACAGGAGGGGATCAGAAGACAATTGACAGTTTCGTATACTCCAGAGCAGAATGGAGTAGCAGAGAGGAAGAACATGTCCATTCTTGAAGCAGCCCGAGCTATGTTACATGACCAGTCACTTCCTTTCTTTCTCTGGGCTGAGGCTTGCAGCACCGTTGTATATCTTCAAAACAGGAGTCCCCATCGAGCAGTGGGGAATATGACACCTGAGGAGTGCTTTTCAGGCAAGAAGCTTGAAGTTGGCCATTTTCGTATATTTGGTAGTCTGACTTACTCTCATGTCCCTTCAGAGAAGAGGACAAAGTTAGAGCCCACTGCAGAGAAGGGCATCTTTGTGGGTTATGATGAGACTGCGAAGGCTTTCTGTATTTATCTTCCCTCTCAGAGGAAAGTGGTGATGAGGAGGGATGTGAAGTTTGAGGAGGAGCGAGCCTTCAGGAGGTCGAGAGAGTCAAAGCAGGGAGAGCAGCAGGTCCCTACACCTCAGGTTGTGGCACAGGTTCCATCTACATAGCAGTCAGGATCAAAGGTTTCTAGGGTTACAAGACCACAGAGTGTTGGCACAAGTTCACCAGGTTTAGTGGTTAGGCCAGCAGGGTCTTCAGGAATAGGTGATGGGTCTACTATTACAGGTACACCTTACAAGGAATCGGGATCAAGATCGAGATCAGGATTACACGGTACACCTGGTGTCGGCACACCAACTTCAGGTTCACAAGTGACTGGGGCTTTTAGCTCTAGTAGTTCTTCAAATGCGAACAGGCCAGTGTGGGAAGAACATTCAAGGAAGAAGAAGCCTAAGTGGCTTCAGGAGACCTTGAAGGATGCCTTAAAGGATGGGACACCCAATGACAAGGTGAGAGCCATCAAGATGCCTGACAGATTGGGCATGGTGTTGGTGGCTTGTACACGAGATTTTGCGCCTTCTACTTTTGAGGAGGCCTCCCAGCATTCGGTATGGAGAGATGCCATGATGGATGAGTGCCATTCCATCATGAAGAATGATGTATGGGAGATTGTTCCGAGACCAGAGGGGAAGTCAGTGGTGACTTCTCGTTGGCTTTGCAAGCTGAAGCATGCGGCAAATTAGAGTGTGGAGAAGTACAAAGCCAGGTTTGTAGCGCGGGGGTTTTCACAGGTTGAGGGCATTGATTATGATGAGACTTTTGTGTCAGTTGCTCGATATACTTCTATCATGGCATTGATTTCCATTGCAGCGAAAATGGGTTGGAAGATCCATCAGATGGATGTGGAGATAGCATTTCTCAATGGGATCATACAGGAGGAGATTTACATTCAGCAGCCTCAGGGCTTTGAGATACATGACAAAGAGACACATGTATGCAGGCTGAAGAAGGCCCTTTACGGGCTGAAGCAAGCTCCAAGAGCTTGGTACTCCAGGATTGATTCTTACTTGTTGAGTATGGGGTTTCAGAAGAGTGAAGCAGATCTGAATCTCTACTTCATCATGGTTGGAGATGATCTACTTGTTCTTCTACTATATGTTGATGACTTGTTTATCACAGGGAGAGAGAAACCCATTGCAGCTTGCAAGACAGATCTTGCAGCAGAGTACAAGATGACTGATATTGGGCTGATGCATCATTTTTTGGGATTGGAGGTTTGGTAGGAGCCTCGACATATTTTCCTAGGGCAGGGAAAGTATGCGGTTAATATTTTGAGGAGATTTCGGATGGAGGATTGCAGGCCTATGTCGACACCTATGATCACCAACTGGAAGAAGCTTCATGCTTCTGAGGGAGAGTTGGTGGATCCTACTTTATACCGTCAGCTTATTGGGTCATTGATGTATCTGGTCAACACTTAGCCAAATTTGTGTTTTGCAATGAACACTCTTAGCCAGTTCATGGTTGAGCCTAGGAGTGTGCATTGGGTCGCTGCAAAACATGTGTTGCGCTATCTTTCAGGGACAGTGGATTTTGGTTTGGACTACAGGAGGTCAGAGGGGATCAGATTGGTTGGCTATACAGATTCAAATTGGGCAGGCAGTGTGGTAGACCGGAAGAGCACTTCCGAATGTTGTTTCAGTTTGGGCTCGGCAGCAGTGTCGTGGTTTAGTCGAAAGCAAAAGTCCGTTGCATTGAGTACTGCAGAGGCTAAGTACATGGCAGCCAGTTTGGCCAACTGCGAGGCCTTGTGGCTTCGCAAGTTGCTGGTGAATTTATTTGGTCAGGAGCTTAGGCCTTCGGTTATTTACTGTGAAAATCAGAGTTGCATCCATCTCTCTGAGAGTCCGGTTTTCCATGACGGGTCAAAGCACATTGAGATCAGGTATCATTTCATCCAATACTATGTTCAGAGAGGGGCAGTGATGCTTCAGTACATTTCCACAGATGAGCAAGTTGTTGACATTCTGATGAAGTCTTTAGGAAGGGGCAAGTTTGTCTTCTTCAGAGACAAGTTGGGAGTGGTGCAGAACACCTTCCTCGGTAAGAGGGAGTGTTAGCTTTGTACCTAGGGAAGTGTTCCCCTAGTGACTTTTTCCTTAGTCACTTAAAGAGGGGACATAAAGTGACCCTTGCATTAAATGACTTAAGTAAAAGCATTTAATTTGACTTTAGAGCATTAAAGTCATTTTTTGATAAATTTAAGTGGGTGAGTGAAATTAATATTTTAGAAATAAAATATGAGCATTTAATTTCAGCCCTTGATCTAATCTAATCTCCACCGTTAAATTAGACTCACCCTAGGGTTTACTCAAAAAGGCAAGGGAAAGGCATTTTGCCTCACTTTTGCAGATTGAAGTGAGACGAGAGAGCTAAGAGAAAGAAGAGAAAGTTTCAATTTTTCGTGAGCAAGAAGAAAAATTTTGCAGCACGCAAATCGAGGGAAAGGACAGCAACAAAGAGGGCAGAAAAATCGAGAAGACAACAGCATTTATTGCTGGTCCGTACAGTTCGTCTTTACAGACCGTATTGTCCGTACAATTTGTTCGTACATTCTGCACAGTTCGTTCGTACAATCCGTACAGTGGCACAAAAATCGAGGCAGAAAACAAGAAAAAATCATTTTGATTTTTGTTGCTCGGCAAGCAAATTGAGACAAAAATTTATCTTCTGGGTTGAGATAAGTTGGTTTGATATTTTTCTGTGTATTGCTGTAAATGATAAACTTCTCCTGAAAAATAAAAATACTCTCTCTGACTAGTTTTCCCCTAGTGGGTTTTTCTAGGGCCATTGGCCAAAAATCCTAGTGTTTGGTGTGATTAAATGGCGTGGGGATTTTTATTTGCTGTCACTGAAAAGGTCGTTTACAGCAATGTTTTAAGTCTAAAAATTTTTGTTTACTTCTAGCACTTTATTTTTCTGAGAATGTCATAAACAGTGATATAAATTTTACTTGAAACCGATGGCTGAAAACTAGTGAAAAATCTACAGGTTGACCCAACTGGAAGAATATTTTGAATTTTCTTCTACACTAAGTTACAATGAATAAGAATGGTATCCCTTCCTACCCTACAACTTGATGTCAAACCATTTCTGTGGTATTTGCTGGCAAACCAAGAGGCCTCTCAATCGGTTATACACCATGGATGATTTTGTCAAAGACTACAGCGTTATAGCACTAGAAGCTAGACACTCATCTGACTAGTCTCACCATCCACAAACATCTTGAGCTATATACTAGATAGTGTAACAAATATAAAATTAAATATTAATTAGATTAGTAATTATTATATGAAAGGGCGTAACCTTTCAATTCTATACGCTCAAAGCCTATAAAGGCAAGCATCCTTAGTAATTATCATTCATCATCCAATATATTATTATTCATATTTCATTATTACAATGATAGTCGGATTCAACTAACAAACCAACCGAACTCGGTTGCTCCATTTGGTATCAGAACGGATTCACTCCTTCGGCATGAGCTCAGATTCGGCTCACCCCACGCTGTTATTACGTAGTGTTGCCGCGTTTCACACACCTGGGTCACGTGGCAGAAATCTTCAAGCCACTCGGTGTGTCCTTGGGGGCAAGTCTCGAGTCAAAGCTATCACCTTGTTCTTGACTCCTCCGTTTAGGCTCAACTCCTAACGAAGCCAAGAGAAGTAGACCCTATTAAGTTACTAAGGCAAAATTATTTAGAATGGTGATGTTAAATTGAATGAGTTACTTAGGAGTTTGAAATTTAACCATAAACAACCATAGATGACAAGATACAAAATGAGCGCACGAAAGCACAATGCTGAAACACAATATGTATATATAGCAAGAAAATAGCCAGTGCCTTAAAATGGAGTCAAAAGATAATCAATGTACTTGCATGTGCTTGGAGTGAATGTTTTGCGATAGCCTCTTGGTGCGTTTTAAGTTAATGTGAAATATGAGTTGATTAAAATTAGGCGAAGGGGGGAAACTCCAGATATACCCGAGAGTACTTGGAGTATGTCCAAAACTAAACCGTCACAGCTAGAATATGTGGGCTGAATGGAGTCTCTGAGGCTATTGTTCATAATGCACCTGCAGGTGTAACAAAGATTGGCGCCCCGAGGTCACTTTTCATGAGTTCTCGCTTCCTTTGGGTATTTTGCCACCGTAATGGTTTGATCTAGGTGTTGGATTTTCACCTAATGGTTTGTCAATTTGGGAGAGTGAATCCTAATTATACTAGTCACTCAAGTGCTTTTGATACAGCTTGACTAATCGGACGAACCGCAGCCAAGTGCAGAGCATACACACCGGAGTCTTGTCAATTTTAGTAAATTTTGAGATGGATGTTCTTGTTAAAAAGAAAACCCTCCAGGAACCTCTTTCGGTCCAAGTGGACCTCAATCGAGGAATCAAGGAGGGGTTGATTTTATTATGGTTACTGAAACAAATGATGATAGCAAATGAAACATAAAAGATAAGCAAACCACAATTTTCTAATTAGACTACCACGAACCTTTCTTCACCTTTCGACTCAAAAGGAGGCTCGTGGGGTAAGTATTAAAGTTACTTTGAGACCAATAGAAATGGAATATGGAAATGATTTTTAATCAAAGTATACTACCCTATAGATTAGTACTACGCTAGATTGAAAAAAGATGAACGAAAAGCAAAAAATGACACGGACGCAAATCCCCCCAGGGGGGATGGGGAATGGGCTCGAAAGAGCCTATTCAGAATTATTTTTATTACCAGCGGTTACAATATCAGCAAACTGATATGATGCCTCTTGATTCTTATACAGAATGAAACCAAGAGCTTACAAAGTGCAAAAATTAAAGATTTCAGTCAAAAAATGAGACCCCTGGGGGGATTCAAAAAACCCAAAAGTCACTTTCAAACAGCAGCTCCTCCTCTTTTCTGTTATACCTGCTAAAAACCAGCAACCTTATTAGACTGAAATATGCCCAAAAGCACTCTGAAAGTACCTTTGGGTCAGCTTACTTTTAACCAAAAAAAGCTAAGTTAAAACTAGTTAAAAAAAATGTAAAAAGGGAACCAAGGAAAGCAAGCTTTCCTTGGGATCATGGCTTGCCTTTTAAGCAGCCAATATGATGTGCACTGATTGCTAGATTTATCTTTTATAACAGAAAACAGAAATCTAATGCATGCAAGCTACAAATTCTCTTTAAAATTCCATGCAAAAAGGACGATTTCCCTAAAGCTAGATCTAGAATGCTTATGAAACCTTTTAAGAACAAGATCTAGATTATGGGCTTTGAGAAGATAGATCTATGTTAAATTTACTTTGAGATAATAGATCTAAACAATATCAAATCTGTGAACAAAGTAACCAGATAATAGAATTGATTTTGAAGGAGGAAGAGGAGGAGAGAAATGCTGGTAGCCTTGAAGATCCACCGTGGAGCTTTTAGGTGGAATGTCGAGGGACTATGCCTGTGGAAGGTTTTGGAGAGAGTGAAGAAGCAAACTAGATCAGCATTCTCTCCAATCTAGGAACCTGCAGCTTAGCTGAAATCAATAAAACTTGTTGAAATACTTGTGCGATCCGATTAGTACATACACAGAGATTCAGAATAACATGCATATAAACTTATAAAACATGTTGAATCTAGATCTCTAAACATGCATCAAAGGAAAGAGATGGCCAATAAACTTATTGAAAAGCACATTTCCTATCAAGATTATAATAAGCTTATTATCAATCTTAGCAATGAATCCACAAGCAATCAGCAAATTATGAACATAGATACAGGTTACCTCAGTAAAAAATGGCAATGATCATCCACACATACAATGGCATAACACCGTCTTGCCTCCAAAGCTTCTCTTTATTTCAAATGAACAATAACAACAGTACAATAGCAGCAGCACCTCAATCCCAATTCTAACTCGCTTGGAAGAGGAGGCTTATGCTTTGATTTATACAAAAAACAAGAGATCCAGCCCAGGGGGGGCGCAAATCCCAAGGAGACAGATCAAATCAGCTGATGGAGAGTCAATCAATGCAGATCTGAAGCTGAACTGAGCCTACTTGTCAACCGGGGGGCTGATTGAGCTAACACATCAACCCACAAACCAACACATCAGTCCACAGAGCATCCAAGAGAGTCCACACGTGTGGAGGAGAGAGAGAGGGCGCAATTCCCCATAAAGACTTCTGAAGATCAACTCTGGATCTGATTTGATCACCTCCTTCAGTCAAGGATTTGTCAGATCCAGTGAATCTGGTTCAGATCTGACTGATTTCAATCAAATCGGCTGAGAATCCACTGATCTATGATTTTGGATTTGCTCCATTATTCATCAATCTATTAATTAAAATAATCAATAATTAATTTTTGGGGCTTTCTAACCTGAGTGATGGAAAATCACTCAAAACTAGGAAATAGTGGGTCCATGGGTTTACATGGTGCTCTTATCTTGAAAATGAGCACCTACATGACTGAAACTGATTATTTGGCCCACTTTTATTACAAAATCAATTTTTCCAATTAAACTATTAAAAAATAGCCTAAGTTTTGGAAAAATTAAATTTTTAATAAAAAACACTGAAAACACTAAAAAATTGAAAAAATCTAGGGGGACTTAGACATGTTCATATGACTTGACCATGATGTCTAGCATGTTTATACATTGACACATAGACTCTAATAACCTCAATATGCCTAAATGCCAAGCCGACCACCCCAACTTTGGAGGTATGGAGTGAAAAACTCAAAAATTATCAGTCGTTTATTCAACAACCAATAATATCCAAGGGAAAAAACACCCTGGGCTGATCGGATTGACAAATAGAGTCTAAGAGACCGAGTCTTTTACAGACACTATCATGCTAGAACATTTATTACAAATCCCCCCTGGGGTATGAACATGTGATATAGTACAACAAGCACTTCCCAGAAGCAGGACTGAAGGTCTTCTGAAGTCCGAACAAGTTATCCTTGTCCGGTTCACCAGGCTCACTTCATAAAAAACCACTAAGTACAACTTAGGTGGGTAACATGTAGTCCTTCCTCTTCACTGCCACTCCCTCCTCCTGCTCATTATCCATCATCTCCCTCGGCGCATCACTCCTCCTCATCTGCTGCCCCGCCAGCCCAGCTCCCCAGTGTCCTCCTCTCGCACGTGTTCCTTCTGCTACACACCATACCAACCTCTGCGCATTCCCCTCTCTTGTGCGTTGTCAACACTCGCCTCCTCCACAACTGCCACACTCTCAATCTCCCTCCCTCGCTCCCATCTTCGCTCCACATCCGCGACTCTGCCATCGCACCCCATCCATTTCCCTAATCAACAACGCCTCTCCACACCCTCGCGCTACCTCCCTCCCTACGTCTTCCACCTGCGCAACCCCTCCCACCTGCCTGCAAACTAGCACCCGCGCAGCCCTTTCCAACTTGCCATCGTCGCCTCCATCTCCCATCGTTGCCTCCATCAACCTTCTCCGCGTCTCCAACTACCATTGTCGCCTCCATCAACCTTCCCCACGAAACCTGCAACAACAAAAACAAACAAATAATATATTATAATAATATAATACTATATATATATTATATTATATTATTTCAATATTTTGCAATATAATATATTTTTAATAAATTGCTTAAAAAAACAATTATTATATTGATTAGTATAATATTAAAAAAAAACTATATACAAAATATTATATAGTATAGAAAAAAATAATAATAATAATATTAATTAATTAATTAATATATTATTATTCAAATTTCACCTCAAAAGCCAAAATAGCGTTGAAATATACACCTCTGCATACAAGGTCTAAGACCATGGAGGAACTGAAAGAGAAAATCAAAAAAATGGAGAAGGACATCAAGTCCCTTGTCGCTAACCAAAAAGGCTCGAAGGAAGAGATGCAAAATAACAATATAATACTCAAAGACGAGCTTGTTATGGTACTAGAAAGAAGGCTGGATAAAAAAATTTGACATCTTGAGCGAAAAACAAAAAGACCTGGATGACAAAATGAGTACCATGACTCAAAACATAAACACCCTAACACAGAACATGGGCACCATGATGCAGAACCATAATACATTAATCGAGATGTTACAAAAGCTCATACCGAGTCCGAGCCAAATCAACAGTCCAGACATGTTAGATTCCTCATTTCATGTTGCCACCCAGGAAACACTCGCAAAGAATCAAGAAGAGTTGCAAAAAGAAATAAAGATTAAAAATGCGACGCTTAAGCAAGAGATAGAAACAAAAGTACTGCCAGATATGGAGGCATGATTAAACAGCAAAATAGACGCTATAAGTAAAATAGTAGAGAATAAAAAAGCTAAAAATCACCGCCAACAACGAAGCAATTCAGATATGTCACTTTCATCATCCAGTAGTTTCGAGCCACCATCAAACCATAAGGCAAAAGGAAATCAACGTCATCCTTACAAAGTGTACCCACCTAAGGCAAAAATAGAGTTGTCAAAATACAATGGGAGTGAAGACCAATGCGTTGCTTGGCTAAACAAAGCAGAAGAATACTTCGACATTTACAACATTCAATCTGACGAGGAGAAGATGAAATATGCGTCAATGCATTTAGAAGGGTACGTCTATAATTGGGACTTATGGTGGAAGAGAGATCATTTTACCTACACTTGGAACTTGTTCAAAAATGATTTTTTTAATAGGTTTCAAGGAATCAAAGAAAATGAATTTTTCAGTAAACTTACCAGACTACAACAAGTCGGAAACGTTGAGGAATTCACTCATCAATGGGAATCCTTATTGATACGAGTAGTTGGGTTGTCTGACAAGAAAAGACTCGAAACCTATTTAGGGGGTCTTAAACCATACCTCCAAAAAGAGTTAAAATTACATGACATACCTAACGTAGAAGTAGCAAGACGTAAAGCAAAAGCTGCAGAACACAAATTGGAAGGAATAAAAACAAGAGGCTGATATCCATTATTGACAAGAAAAAGAGACACAATGTAGGTATTGTGAAGATACTTGGTCTCCCAACCATCAATGCCACAAACCTCAATCATATGCCTATGAAATGGAAAATAGATCAAAGTCATCTAACGGTTACTCTGATAATAAAAAGAAAAGAAGAAAAACATATATCATCGATGCAGTGATGACTGGACCCTAGGCCATAAATGTACGAACAATGAGACAATACAGTGCATAATCACCAATGGAGAGGAAGTGCAAGTCTCTGCACCAGAAATCTCATCCGATTCTAATACCGACACCGATTCAGAATGAAGGATGACATTAAGAAATACTCAAGCTTTGAGGACAAAGCTCCTTTAAAGGGAGTGGCAATGTAACAAATATAAAATTAAATATTAATTAGATTAGTAATTATTATATGAAAGGGCGTAACCTTTCAATTCTATACGCTCAAAGCCTATAAAGGCGAGCATCCTTTGTAATTATCATTCATCATCCAATAAATTATTATTCATATTTCATTATTACAATGATAGTCGAATTCGACTAACGAACCAACCAGACTCGGTTGCTCCAGATAGCTCCACAGTGACGTCCAAAATGAGGTTAAAAGTTATCAACACGTGGACATTTTTACAACAATCAAGTTGGCTCGATAGATTGAGGCCAAAAATCATACCATCCGTTGTCTACCATACTATACTATTGACAAAGGCAAGGCCCACAATATTTATTTTGCACCTTTCACAATCATAATTACTCCTAAAGAAGTAGAAGAACGATGTGCCAATGGCCTTTGCTTTCGATGTAACAAGTAGTCTAGAGGGCATAAATGTGTAGAACAGTCCAGCCCCTTCATTCTTGAAGATAACTAGGAAGTGGAAGAGTAGCAACTAACTAAAATAGAGACTATGTGGACCCCACTAAGTAAATAGAGCCAATTGAACCAACCATCCCCACAATGTCCATGCATGCTCTCACTAGTGTAGCCACCTTGTAGACATTGCGGAAAGGGTGCATCAAGAAGCGGTGATTTATGGTTCTTGTTGATTTCGGCAATGCCTACAACTTCATTGACCATAAGTTAAATTCATAATTCAACTATTTTCCATACCTTGTCCAAAGAATCCAAGTCATGACTGCTAATGTCTACACAATTTCTTGTAAATATTATGTAATACTATAAGTTAAGCATGTTTGATTATCAACTCTCCACCCCATGTATGTTATTGGTTTAGGAAACCTTGATGTTGTTCTAGGAGTCCAATGGCTTCACACCCTTACAATATTTCTATGGAATCTGATGAGTATTCACGCAGTTCTAGCAAGATTATCGCACTTATACACTCTCTGGAAAGAATAGTCCCCCGAATCAAATCATTGCTTCACATCAGATGAAAAAATTATTCAAAAAGGGTCGAAGGGCGTCATTTGCCCATCTCTACAATAATGTTTCCAAAGAGGGTAAATCTAATATTCCTCAAATGAAGTTACATATAGTTATGGTTAAGCATGCTCAAGTATTTCAAAAGCCTCCATCAATCCCTTACAGATGTATGTGGTTTTATAGGAGCTGCATTCGCACTCCCACTATATGTTCTTTCTGGAATCTGATGTACCTAGCAATCCCTTTGACATATTTATGGTCACTTGTTGGACATTAATAAAATTATCTTATATATCAACAATAGGTTGCACAACTCAACTATTTTCCATACCTTGCCCAAAAAATTTAAGTCCTGATTGCCAATGTCTGTACAATTTCTTGCAAATAGCTTATATAATAATGCCAAGTTAAGCATCTCTAATCATCAACTCTCCACCCCATGTATGTTATTGGTTTAGGTAGCAATGATGTTGTTCTAGGAGTCTAATGGCCTCATACTTCTATGAGTTTTGGTTGGCTACTTATGCATTCCAACAAGATGATCACATTTATATACTCTGGAATAAATAGTCCCCTAAATCACATCAGTTATTCACATAAGATGGAAGAACTACTTCAAAAAGGATCCACGGGGATCATTGCACGTTTCTATCGTGTTTCCAAAGAGGGTAATTCTGATATTCCTCATTTGGAGTTACACGTGGATAAGCATGCTCGAGTATTTCAAGAGCCCCCACAAGGCCTCCTCCCATCATGTAACCATGAACACACCATAGTCTTGTTTCAAAGCATCATCCCTCCGAATGTCAGGCCATATAGTTATCCTTACCAGAAGAAAATTGAGATTGAGCACCTGTCTCAAGAATTGTTGGATGCAAGGGTCAGTCAGTCCAGTCACAATGACTTATCTGCACCTGTCATCTTGGTAAGAAAAAAAGATGGCACATGGGGATTGTGTATTGCTCACAGAGAATTAAATAAAATTATAGTCAAAGACAAGTTCCACATTCCTATAGTTGATGAGCTAATAGACGAACTCAATGGGGCTACATACTTCTCCAAACAAGATCTTCATTCCAGTTATCATAAAATATAAATCCAAGAGTAAGGGTTCACAAAAACACTTTCAAAACTCACGAGGGCCACTATGAGTTCATGGTTATGTCATTTGGCTTGACCAATGCTCCCTCTCCTTTCCAAAGCCTCATGAATTAGATCTTCAAGCCTTACTTGCAGAGGTATGTTCATGTCTTTTTTATGACATTCAGATTTACAATGACCTGGCCTGACCACATTTCTTATTTAGACAAAGTTCTCCAAATCTTAGAGAGTATTATATGCCAAGAAATCTCAAGTGTGCTTTTGGTCAAAGAGAAGTTGAATAGTTCTGGCACGTCATTTTCTACTATCCCAAAATTGTTGCCCTACTCACATCCCTTTCTCGAAAAAAAATCATTTCAGTGCTCTAATGACACCATCCATGCTTTTGTAGCTCTAAAGGAGACTATGACACATACCCATGTTTTGTCAACTCCATAATTTACTGAGGTATTCATAATTGAATGTGATGCTTCAGGAACAGGACTTGGTGCATCATTGTTATTACAGGAGGGTAGACTCATTTCCTCTGAAAGTAAGCACCTCGAAGGTAGAAATCTCTCCAAGTCAACCAATGAGTAGGAAATGCTGTCCACCTTGCATGTAGTTAAGAATGGTGACAATATCCATCGGGCATCATTTCAAGGTTAACATTGATCACTTTAGCCTTGGATATTTATTCGAGCAACAAGCCTCTTCTGATGCACAACAAAAGTAGGCAGCTAAAATGGAGGTTATGATTTTGAGATCATTTACAAAAAGTGAAAGGCCAACATTGCAGTTGAACTCTGTAGACAGCATGCAGATACACCCCAACTATAGGCCATCTATTTCCACTTGTAAGCATGGATAGAAAAGGTCAAGAATGACTAGGATACTAACCCATCCAAATAGTACTTGATAACTTGATACACCAATTTCAACATGCTTACAACCCTCTAGAGCATTACACTAGGGATGTAGACAATAATTTGAAGTATAAAAAAGGACAATTTGAGGACTTGCCCAGATTCTAGTTTCATGCAATAAAGTTTATCTGAAACACTCCTTTTGGAATGGTCTTAAGGGTGATGTTTGTAAGTTTGTATCTGAGTGCAGGACTTGCCAACACAATAAGGGGGGGAATATCAAAAATCCCATGGTTTGCATAAGCCCCCACCCATTCCACATCTGTGTTGGGAGGAAATTTCCATCATTTTCATTATAAGACTTTCCAAATCAAATAGAAATGATGACATCATGATCGTCGGCAAACTTACCAAATATGTGCCCATTTCTCAGCAGTTCGTTCCATTGCCAAAGCTAGCCAAATTGTAGATGTCTTCCTTGGGGATATTCAGGACTTCAGGGATGTCCTAAGATGTGTCCTTGGTCAGGATTCTAATTATCATCAACAAACATATGCGCAAACTGAGGTTTTGAACAAGAGCCCAGAAGGCTAGCTTCATAGCTTCAGGGTTGGTATTTAATTCTAATGGGTTGAAAGGACACCTCTGGCAAAATAGCGGTATAACAATTCATACCATGCAACAACCAAGATGACCCCTTTTGAAGCACTTTATGGCTACCTTCCACCAAGCTTTTAACACTTGCATTCCTTCTAGCTATACAGTTCAAGCAATCACAACTCATAGAAGAACGTTAAACTGGCACGGAACCATATAAAAAGAGCAGATAAGAATCATTTAGAACGACATTTTGGCATTGGTGATTGGGATTATCTTAACCTTCAACCTTTAAAACAAGTGTCCATCAAGAAGAAATGTAGCTAAAAGTTATCACAAAATCTCTATGGCCCCTAGAAGATAGTCAACAAAATTGGGAAGGGGCACATGCTTTAGAGTTAATATCATCTTCACACATTCACAATGTCCTCCATGTTTCTTGTTTAAAATAGTTCATTGGACAGCACATTACAGTTCAGAATGCATTCCCTAAATTAGATTGAGGCAAACTCATTTTGGAGCCAGAATCAGTTATAAACACCCAAAGCCTGTAGCAGCATCACAATACCATCACTAAGTATTTAATCAAATGGAAGAATCTTCCATCTGGTGATGACACATGGAAAGCAGACAAAAATAAGATAATTTTATGGATGTCCAACTATTGACCACAAATAGGTCAAAGGCACTGCTAGGCACAATAGTGTGAGATACAAAGTGGAATGCAAAGGCCACTTCTATAAAAGAATATAAAAGGCTAAAGCATGATAAAATAAGATCTAAAATATGCTATGCTAGATAAGATTTATGGTCTAAGACCATGAAACTGAGAAGCTAGGTGGTAAACGAGAAACAGGCAAGAACTGTTGAGAACCCAATAACAACAGCTCCAATAAGCCGAAGGGGGGGATGATGTCACGCCCAAGGAGCGTTGGTCAACAACCCCCAAAGCTCTCTCTACCAATATTGAGGTCGACATGAAGAAACACATGATATAGATGATTGATTAGAGCAAGCTCTCTCTACCAATATTGAGGTCGACGTGAAGAAACACATGATATAGATAATTGATTAGAGCATCTAGAAGAAGATCTGGAAAAGCTGGGGAATCTAGTTTGAGATATGTCTTGTTGTCCGAATGATGTAACCCTATGCTAGGATCCAGTAAAAGTCTATTGTTTTCTGGAGTCATGTGAACTATCTCTATATCAAATGTGACACTGATGCTATGCCCAAATGCCCTCCCAAAGTCTCACGAATCTAACAGTAGATGAAGTCATGTTGTCTCCCTCCTCTTTGTGCCACTGTCTATCAGGAGCACAGCCAAGTAACAGGACACTTCCAAATAGGGCCCATGTCCCGTATTCCACGTGTCAGACACGACACTTGAGCTACTACATGTTCGACACCAAAATTTTTGTGTCCCAAAATCTTGACACTTTCCAGCACGTGTCGAACATGTGCCAGGAACGTGTCCTGATTTCTGGACATATGTCCTGTCAAAAAGGGTATAAAGGAGTAGGAGGATAGAGGAAAGAGCTACGACAGTAATGTTAATTTTGACATGAAGGAGCAGGAGGATGATTGACAATGGCTAGTACCATTGATGAGCTATGATATTCTTACCTGTGGCTATTTTAGTATTTAGTATTTTCATTTTGTATCTAGTAGTACAGTAGATACTAGACTTAGTACTAAGATAGTATCTACTCTATTTTGTATTTGTCGGTGGCATTCTCTCAATATCTATGTAATACATTTTGATTTTTGTGGTTTAATGAGAAATATCAAATATGCAATTTATGGTTCAAAGTTCATGATTCATTGATAATTTTATTATTGATTCATCATTGTCAAATTTCAATTGAATGATATTATGATTGATGTACATTGTATATACTTCTAGTTTTTTTAAAATGTAGATCTTTATGTATTTTTTTAATATATATATATAAAACGTGTCCCCCGTGTCCTATTTCTCGGGTCGTCGTTTCTCGTGCCGAATACTCGTATTTCCGTGTCCTCCGTATCTTGTGTCCTCGTGCCATGTGACTTAGGAGCACAGTAAAGAAAGAGTTGATTGACCTGGAGGTGTTTGTTTTGAGCAGGGGTGGCCAAAGTGAGAGTGATCTAAGGCTAAGGGTCTCCTTGTATAGGGCCAAGCATCTCTGGTCCAGAAACCAAAAGAAGGTGGAAGGAGAATTTTGTGACTCCCCACTAAAAAGATAGTGAAATCAACCTCTAATCTTATAATAGATGGAAACCAAAAAATGAAGTGCTCAACCATCTTGATCTCATGAGGACGGCAGAGCTGTAAAATCCTATCTCCTTATGTGATATGATGAGCAGTTTTGACCCAAAGTCGAGAAGAACCCACCCAAAACTGCCTAAGAGGGATCTTGAGAGCGTGCATCTAGTGCATAAGCATGTAAGACGGCCAAGGACTAAGGTAGTCCTCAACTCCATGAAGTGCTCTGCATAGAAGGCCATCTTGAGGTTTAATCCCCCTTGTGGATAAACCCAACTAACCTAAATAAATTGTCTAAAGATTTCATTTTTGATAATATTATTCAAGACCTGTTTGGTCAGAGTAAGTATTGACCATGGGCATTAAGAGAACATTTGAAAAGGGGGACGAGTCGACCAATGGCATCAAGAGAATATCTGGAAGGGGGGAGGAGTCGATTGAGGGCACTACGAGAATATCTAAAAGGAGGGAGGCGGTCCATCAAAATACCAACCGACTCAAGTAAACAGGTGGCCTTTGCAAACCAACAATAACCCTGACATGAAGTGTTACTAGTAGCCATGGCCTCCGAAGAATAGTAAGCAAGATAAGGGTGGTAATCTGTGTTGGTTAATGAGTCGGCATAGCCCCGAACCTAGAGCAAAAGGGCGACCAGACCAAAAATGGTTTCAATCCTGCAAGCGAGGGCCACAAACTCTGCCTAAATAATGGCCTGGGGCACTGTCCTCTTGCATCTGATGATGCAGGTGAGGACGAGGACTTGAATTCTCTCAATCATGGCCCAATCTAGTTCAAGTAGGCCAAGCTCCCAAACCTCCTAATCGTAGAGAACTATGGGTCTTTTTTATTGTCCATGAGGTCTAGCTAAGACAAAATGTCCTAAGGTGGTTCTTAAAGCACTAAATCTTGTGGAGAACAAGGGAACCATAGCCTTTATTGATTTGAGATTGAAGGGCATTCCTCATCCCAACCTTGGGCCCAGAGAACTAAACACCTAAGAGCATTTCATTCAAAAGTACCCAAAATTGCCAAAGCTTTGAGGACAAATCTATTTTGAAGAGGGGAGCATGTTATGTACCTATCCATACTATTACACTCTTCTTCTCCTTATCTACCTCTATCTCTAATCTTTTTTTTCTTTTACCGTGATATCTAAAAGCCACACTAATTGTCTCAGACTCACTATGTTCTTCTTTCTTCCTTTCACTCTTTAAATGACACGTCATATGTTTGGAGGGGTTGTGTTAATATAAGTGAACTCATTTGGAGGTTACTGCCTCTAAGTGGTATTGTAGGGGCTGTGTTAATATAAGTGAACTCATTTGGAGGTTACTGCCTCTAAGTGGTATTGGAGGTTGTCACCTCCCCCAACGAAGTGGCTAATGATATAATATCTTCCTTTACCTCATTACTTTTTTCTTGGTAGTGTACTAGTCTTGTTGTGTATTGATCTTGGATGTTAATGGCATATTTTTATTCATATAATCAGTTGTGAATTCATTTGGAGGTTACTGCCTCTAAGTGGTATTGGAGGTTGTCACCTCCCCCAACAAAGTGGCTAATGATATAATATCTTCCTTTACCTCATTACTTTTTTCTTGGTAATGTACTAGTCTTGTTGTGTATTGATCTTGGATGTTAATGGCATATTTTTATTGATATAATCAGTTGTAAGTGTCCTTCCAATGACATGTTAGACCCTTTAGAATCCCTGTCACGTCCCCTCCCGTCCGAGAGGACGCAACAAACAGCATTGATATCATTTAATCGAGCAATCTAAGCCCCATGAACATAAACAATAAAAATGCATTGAACATAAAACAATTACAAATTCACAATTCAATCTACACAGCAGAAGCAACATCATTCAACACATTCATGATGTTCATATTCATAAAACAAGCAACATTCATCATGTTCAAGCATTCAACGTGTTCATGATAATTTACGAAGCAAATACAATTTCAGAGTTGAATACAAAAATACTTATCTTGAGAAGAAGCTTCCCCGCAGCTAGCTATGTCCCTACAACATTCCACCCAACCATAGGCCAGTGTGCTCCTTAATCTCTCAGCATCACTGCCACCCCCGAGCTAGAAATGATTCCCACAAGGAACTAGGGGACACAGACTCACGCACAACAAGACTATACTCCCATAGTCAAGCCCATAATCACATCCAGATTCCAAACACACTCAGCCCAATAACGGATGGGTTCTTGGACTTACCCAGCCAAGCCAACACAAGGATGCACCGTGGACTTACCCAGCGAAGCCAACACAGGGATGCACCGCACAACAAAATACAAGTTCTGGGTATGGAAAAAATGCCATGAAACCCGAAATCGAAAATGACAAATGGGGAAGAACGACCCAAGTGATCAAATCGTTTCAGAAAACATTCAATGGCTTCACAGAGGCAAAAACGACCTCCATTCATACCCAAAACGTGGATCTATCTTCCCAGCTACTGGGCTTTACCAAAAAACGAGTTTCCAGCTTGGATAATAATGAAGAAAACGCAAAAATTTGGGAGGGAAACACTCAGCAAATCCCAGCTGCGTGAGGAAAGGGAAAACACCCTCTCAAACCCCCAACACGTAAATCTCTGCAACATCTCCACTCAGCAACACCAAAAACAGGTTTTCCCAGCGCATACACTCAGCAAAACCCAAAACAAATTTCCAGCCATGGGAAAAATGGAGAAATCGGCCAAAATCATGAAGGGAAACGCACAGGAGCTCCAGCTATGTGAGAGAGCGAAATTGATGGATGAACAATTGGATGGGCATGCCTTTCCAAGCATTTACTTTCCCAAGAAGTCAAAAACACATTTTCCCAAAAATGGGTGGCTTCCCAATTCGAATTTCACTCCCATACTCTACCCATCCCCATGCATAAACTAACTCAACCACTTTTGGATGATTGGGCACAAAGGACAAAATGGGTAGCTAACAGTTTTATGGGTTTTCCCTTTGACATTTGGATTTTCCCCATTGGCTCAAGGGTTTGAATATCCCCCCCAATTCCTTGTGAAATCATGCCCCCATCTCTTTAACGTTGCATTGACATAGCTAGTTGTGAGTATTTTATTAATTGCATATTTACATGATGTACAAAATTATATTGTGCCATCGGCTAGCACAATAACCATCGGCATCGATTTTAATTGCCGAAACATAAAACACTAAATCCATGGCAGGGCCTTTGCCTTGAGCTCCACACCATGATTTATTAATGCTATTTACATCACTTATAATTTAATGCAATTGGGGTTGAAACCAAGGTACTACAATCCCACTAATCTAACTAGATATTTAAGTCAATGTTTCTTAGCTTTTCACTCTTGACATGGCTTATATCCACATAGAGAAGGTTTAACAGCCTTGTCCCACAGTAGCTGAATGTGCTTCATCAAGCTTTATTTCTGAGTTAATTGCTATATATCAATAATCAACATTTAAATTTACTAAGACAACGAAGAGAGACCTTGGTGTTAGTTTTGTACCTAGGGAAGTGTTCCCCTAGTGACTTTTGCCTTAGTCACTTAGAGAGGGGACATAAAGTGACCCTTGCATTAAATGACTTAAGTAAAAGCATTTAATTTGACTTTAGAGCATTAAAGTCACTTTTTGATAAATTTAAGTGGCTGAGTGAAATTAATATTTTAGAAATAATAAAATATGAGCATTTAATTTCAGCCCTTGATCTAACCTAATCTCCACCGTTAAATTAAACTCACCCTAGGGTTTTCTCAAAAAGGCATGGGAAAGGCATTTTGCCTCACTTTTACAGATTGAAGTGAGAAGAGAGGGCTGAGAAAAGAAGTTTCATTTTCTGAGATAGAAAGGAAAAACTTGCAGCACGCAAATCGAGGAGAGGACAGCCAAATCCTGGCTTTTTAAAAATAAGGCGGATCCGTATCCGTATCTCGGTAACTCGGGTTAATACCACCTGGTAAAGCCCCAAGGGCAATGATATATGTAAGAAGACCCCTCCTCGACTTCCAAAGCTTACTGTGAGCAGTGAGCAGAATCACACTGTGACATAAACAATGAGGTTTATGGTTTTGAAGCTTCAGTTGTGAGAGCGAGTCAAGTTGTGCAGTTTACGAAGACTATGGTGCTTGCTAAGTTGCTTCTAAGCTTTGAAACGAAGAATCAAGGTTATATCAGGGATTCAAGATGTAGTCACCATTAAAGTCTAGACTCTACTTACAACCTACAGGTGTGATGTTTTTCAGTATTCAAACTTCACTGTTTGTTGTTTGTTTGTTCCTGTAGAGTGTAGACTGTAAGACTGTAAGTTTAGTCCTTCAGCTGCTGAGCAATATGACCAATGCTCGTCTTTATTTGATGGATTGTGCACCTTTGGTATTACCCATTAAGGCTTTAACTGTATAGTAAAACATGTCCAGACTCTACATACTTTTAAATTTAATGTACTTCAGATTTTTGTTGGTTCATTTTTTGGCTCAAACTATTTTCTAGATTTCAACCACCAACTGATTGGCAATGTTGATAAAAGTAAAACCTCTTTCTACATTTATCATTTCTATTAGTTAATAAAACTGAGGACCTTCATGTTTACAAACAAAACCAAATGATGTCTACCATATTTGTTTCCAATCAGATCTGCAGTCTAATAACTATTTGGCAAACTCTACAAACCAGTTGTATTGGGAATAAAGATGCAAATCTAACACACTTAAATATTTATTCACTTACGATTTTTGTTCTAACCATGTTCCTTGCTTCAGAGTTAGTATTATCATAAGCTGTTCATTGATGTACTGTTGACCCATTGCCTGTTACTATAGGCTGTTAGAATGTTACCTTTGCCTGCTATTAGTTAGAAACTTAGTAGTTACCTGTGCTATTACATTTACATGTAGGCTGTTACCTTTAAATTTAGGCTTTACCTGCTACCATGGGTCATACTTAGTCATTAACATGTGCATCATGATTTCAGTCTTCAGATTTATATATTATCAATGATGATTATCAGATTATCACTCATAGTTCTAATGCTGTGATTCTTAACTCTGTTTTTTTTTAAATTACAAAAGAATATAAATATTAAGTGTGCTTGCCGTATCCCGGATCCTAGCTTTTCAAAAATATAGCAAATCCGTATCTGGATCCTGGTAACTTAGCCGACAAGTAACCAATTGTAAACTAATCCAACATGCCGAACACAAACTGAGAGACTGAAGCCAGTAACTTGTTCAATGTAAACCACTATACTAACAATGGTACAAGATGGAACCATAAATGAAAAAAGAGAACCCATTTTGTGTCTTACTAATAGCATTGATAATCTGACCAAGGAATGTAGGCATGGGTGATTTTATTGTACTACACAAATTTCTGAGGACAAACGGTACCTGGCGTAGCCCCTGACTTGCATCTCCAGGTTGATTAATTTTTCCTGCCATCTCTAAATTCTCTCTTGATGCAAGTGAAAATGATGGTGGAATGCTGCTTAATGCAGATTCTGTATGAATAAGGATTCCATGAGCTCCTGCTGCCAAATGAACCCCACACCCTACAGCTTCAAGTGAGATGCTCCGGAGGAATGCAATCACCCCTACAAAATTCCACAGCACCAAATAATCAGAACCTGATTTTCTTCAGCTGTTGAAAACGAAAAAGATATCCCAAACTTTTTCTATCAAATAAATAAATACAAATGTGTACAAAAAGGTCAGTATAATTATAAAAACAATTCATATAACAAATAATACCAAACTTGAATATTCACCAGAAGCATAAAGCAAAGGACAATTGATCATGAGAATTTTGAAGCAAAGGGCAACTGATTGTATAACAGAAATGTACAAAGAGGAATTTTGAAATATTAAACTGTTTCTCCAACAGACTTAAGTTTCAGGTTTAATAACTATTTCCTTAGTTCTAGTTAATTTCTTGTATAATTGCACCTTATTCACTGTATTCTCAATAGCCATTTAGCATCATTCAATCCTTAGCTAAATCATAACTTCTAGGCACCCACTCCTCATGACTTGCATTAGTTATTGTTGGAAAATCATAGGATTAGGTAAATCAGAGAGCTATTATTCCTAGAGAGAGATGGTGGCAGGTGTCTAAAGACACCATTACAGCACTTGAGCACAACCAAGCATAGCTCAACATACAAAGAAGTGGTAAAAAACACAAGACTTCCATACACAATACATTCAGACGCTGCTGTTTAGATCAACCCATAGGGCCATGTAACGAACTCCCTTGAAGTGAGGAAAATGAGGTACACATAGATTGGCTAGGGCACATAACAAACTCATTGATCTACGCCTTCTTCTACACAAGAGTCCACTGTGTTGTTCTTACTGCCCAACTAGTTGAAAGCTTAGTTGACCCATTCAGTCCATCTCCTAGTCAACTCCTCAGTCGACCTCCCAATGCAGCACCTCCATCAGCACACTACTCTGCAGATTCAGAAGGTGAAATTACCTCTGTACACACCCCCATAATTGCAGCTTCCTAAAGCCCAAGCATAGCATGAAGTTTCACCTACTATTGTGGTCATTTGTTGGACATTAATAAAATTATCGTAAATTATCTTATCTTATCTTATCTTAGCTTTTGAGAGAGGCTTCATAAAGATACCAACGACCTGAGTATTTATCCTGCAAAAACCAAGATTCACACATTTTCTTGCACTGTCTCAAACCATAAGCATGAAGCTCCACATGCTTCATTTTACTGTATATTAAGATTTTTCCGCAACCTCTATCGTACTTTAATTATCACAGTATATCATGGTTGATGTCTCAACCTAAGTTACATGATTCGCCGAATTTGTACCTTGAGATTTGAAATTTGATGAATCTCAAAAGAAGAAAAATCGTTGAGATGCATCGAATCTCAAGGACGAATCTCAGAACAAATTTGAATTGCATCGAGCCTGAAACGAATTCGATTCTTATGTGAATTTGAAAAGCGAATTTAAATGAAATTCGCCTAGGGTTCACGGTCAGTTTTGTTAGTTACCCTAGGCTACCCCCATGTGCATGTTTTATTGTTTTGGACTTCACCCTTCAGCCACTCAACAATCTGTCAATCTCTGCCTCTCGGCCCTCTCTCCCCTGACTTGTCTGCTTGTGGAATTATTTACCCTTGCAGGATACGTCATCCTTTTACCTACGCCTCGTCAGTCATGACTCGGGACTCCTGCACAGTCAACCGTTCGAGCCTTCTGCCTCGACCCTCACTGCTCAATGACAACTCACGGTGACACGGTTTGAGGACTCATGAGTAGCACTCGGGCTCCCAGTGAGTCGCGACTCGTGACTTGCCATTACATACCCTCAAAGATTTGACACCAGTACCAGGAAGTTACGAACAAACTGAACAGTGAAGCTGTCTGTCCGGGCTAAAGCCTAAAGTTGGGACTCGACCCTTGAGAGATTGTGGCTTCGAGTTGTGCTTGAACATGGCGACAATGGCACAGGCTACAACCTACAGGTTTTAAGTTTTGAAATTTGAAGAAATGTTCTTCATTTTACAATTTGCAGCAGCAAAAATTATTATATTTTAAATCCTGGTTATGTTTTAAATTATGAGAAATGCATTATGAACATCCTGCTAAATTCCGAAGTTCAAAAAAATGTTTTATTAGTCTGGAATTCATTGTTTATTTATTATTAATCATGGTTTAAATCAATGTTGAAAAAGTCGGCAAGGTTCCCGAATACAACTTCTCGGCAACATCGGCGGAAAAATCGGGAAAAGTCGGCAAACATTAAAAAATACAAAATGCATTCATTTTTTTCAGAATTTTAAACATTAACAATAACATCAGATAAACACAATGGAACATAAATATGGAGAAAGCATTGATATATATCATCATCGTGTAGTCATGCCAAATGTAAAATGATACATCAAAGTCAATATTGTATCATGAAACATAATAGTTGTCCAATCAAGGACTCAAAAGAGGATAACCAATACAACATGGCATCACATATATAAATGTATTCAAGGAAAACTAGCATCTAGCTATCTAATATCAATGCTCTCTTCCCAAGTTTTCCATTCATACTTCATATTTTTCCCTACTCCAATGATTAGGTTTATATAAGGTTTTCATAAATGCTTTTTATTTGTCCCTCCATCTTATGACTTAAACCTTATTTTTGAAAGGTATATTTTATTGATTTGGTTGTCAGCCATTAAACATATTTCTTGTTTTGTATTGGTGATAAATCATAGATGTATTTTTCACTCTTCCCAAATTAAATTTCCGACATGAGCCTCACATTTAGCCCTAACTCATCTACCAATTGAAACATTGCTCTCTTTTTCCTACAATGTGCTATGATGATCACTCAAAATATGTTTGCTCAAAAAATTCCCTAATAGTGAAAAAAGTAATTCAATTACCATTGTGATCTTTGATAAACAAATACATATTTTGTATAAATTATCCTTGCATGGTTTGATCTTCAAATACAACAAAGTTTTGAAATATTTATAAGGTAGAGGAAAGGTGTTAGTATACAACAAAATGGCTCAAATGACAAATTTTTGGAAAATTAGCCATTTTAGCAAAAATGGAGATTTTTTGGAAAAAGTCGGGACTTGCCATTTTTAGCCTTTGCGACTTTTAGGAAAAAGTCGCAACTTTTTGAAAAGTTAAAAAGTCGCGATTTTTTCCAGCCGATTTTTCGGCTTAGGGAAAAAATCGCGACTTTTTAAAAAGTCGGCGATTTTTCGGAGAGTTTTTCAACACTGGTTCAAATTTAATATTAATATTATTTATTATAAATATGGTTTATTTATGTAAATTTTATTATTTTATAGTATATTTCACCTTAAATTTAATAATTATATATATAGTCGAATCTAAAGCTAAATCTCAACCGAACCTCATCGAAAAAATTGAATTCGAAGCGAATCAAATACTTGCCGAACTCGAACCATGTGACTTGGAGGTCTCAACAAGAAAGCCAAGTTTTCCCATGAGATGTTGAATCCAAACAACCTCTATGCCTGCATGCAATGCACCACGATATTATTCTTGTCTGATCGATAAAGATACCATTGCATTTTACAAGACTAGACAATGGATCTGAAGCCAAGTTGAAACACATAACTTAGCAATGGGTCCAAAGCAAAGTTGAAACACATAATCAAATGTCAACTTCCAATTGTCTCCATCTCCAACTCAATATAAGTCAGTGTAACCCACTAACTCGTTCACTTTGTCACTGCAATACTTTATACCAAGTTGATAAGTTCCTTTAATATAACGAACAATTACCTTTGCAACTTTAAGTTGACTTCCTCACAGATCCTAGACAAATTAAGAAGCCACACTAACAACAGAAGAAAAGTCAAGTTGAGCATGAATTAAATCAATAAGGCTACTGACAAGCTATCAATACAGTGTAGCATCAACTTTTGAAGAATCACATTCCTTGGTTAGCTTCACTCCCTATTGATAAGGTGTAGCACAGGGTTTACAGTCTTCCATTGTAATATTCGTAGAACGCTCTACACATATTTAAGTGGAGAAATAGAAATAGCATCATCCATCTATAAGACTAGGATGCCCAAAAAGATATGTCATAGACCAAGGTCAGTCATATCAAAAGTATTTGCTAATTGTTTCTTCAAATGCAAAATTAAAGTAGCATCGCTTACAGTAAAGACGAAGTCATACACATACAACACAACAATTAATGTTTCAACTTTTACATGCAATACATAAATAATGTGATCTCATTCACAGCATTTGAAACTAAGATTGAGAAACAAGCATTCAATCTTCTCATACCATACCCTGGGGGCCTGATTCAAACCATACATGGATTTCCTCAATCAAAACACAAGAATGCCATCCTTCTCAAAACCTAGGGGTTGCTCCACATAGATCTCTTTAGTCAGATCACCATGAGAAAAGACACTTTTGATATACATATAATGTATCTCCCATCAAAAGAAAGCAGCAAGGGAAAAAATCAATCGAATAAAGAACATCTTTGCAAAGAGCCTTATGCCTTCTCAGTGAGATACACCCTTGGTTACCAAAGAGTCTTATACTTTCAACAACACCTTCAAAGGTGAATTTGGCCATGTAAACCCATCGATATTTCACCAAAATCTTTCGTTGCAGTTGAGAGACTAAATCACATGTGTCATTCTTCATTAAGGAATAATACTCATCAACCATAGCATTGTTGACTGCGATGTTATCCCTTCAATTATTGCAACATCATTCTGGGCACTCCTTACAAGTACAAATGCAAGGCAATATATGATAGCTTCTAAAAACTTACCTCTTCCTCTCTTTACTCCTTCACTTCTAGAAGGACAATTGTCAAGCAAATCAACCTCCATAAATGCATGGCTCTTTGTTATACACCAATGCTTGCTCAATCTTATTACTGCCTTTTAAGAAAAAACACATGTTTCACAAGGTTCATACATAAGCAAGAATGACCACACTCACACACCAAGCAACATCCTTGAACCTCATCTACCTTATCCTACATCATAAAATGATTCGCTCAATTCTTTGTATTCACTGCATCATCTACAAAGCAAATAGATCTACATGTTGAAATTTCTGAACAAATGGCAATTAATGAAGAACAAAAATTTCACCTTTTTGACTAGAGGTTTCCCTAATCTCAACCCTGTGAATCTTTAGCCTTAGGGTTGTCATGAAATAGAGTATAAAACAGCTGCGGAAAGAGTACAATGTGAAAGTGGAGCTGGGAGATAATAGTACATATGCCATAAAAGGAGTTGGTTCATCCACCTTTTAGATTGATTCAGGGATGATTATACACATTGAGGAAATCGTATATGTTCCTCGGTTAAAGAAGAATCTTTTTTCCGTGGCAATTCTAGAAGACAAGGGGTTCACTGTAGCCTTCTCAGGAGAAAAAGGCCCTGATGTGGCCAAAGGATGGAAACATGAGTTCAACCATTATAATTGGGGTCCGTGAAGGCAATCTTTATAAAGTTTTAGGGCATGTTGTTCAAGCTCTACTTCATGAATCAATCAACCCCTACGAATTCTGGCACAAAAGGTTTGGACATCTTCTCGATCTACAGATGTTGGTCACAGATAATCGAGGAGAGTTAACTCCCATAAGCTTGATGATCACTATCAGGATTCAAAGATCAAGAGGGAGCCAACTGTGCCCTTCAATCCCCAGCAAAATGGGATTGTAGAAAAGAAAAGTAGAGATGTGACCTTCTATGAGAAAGTTGTTTCTAATCACTCCAGAGAGTCTCCCAGTGATTCAAACATGGAAGTGCAAGAAAGTTCAGTCCATGAATCATCTCATTCAGATAAGCAAAGGGAGGAGCCCATGAAGTCTTCAATTGATTCCACTGACGAGAGTATTGAGAGGCCTCTAGAAGAACCTCCTGCCAAGAGGAGGCTAGTATGGTGCAGAAAGATTCTACAAGAAGCAGAAAAGCATGTGGCACCAAAAGAAACTTTCAAAGAAAGCAAGAGGCTACAAAGGTACCCCAGTTTGAGCCATGTCATTGATTCAGGACCCTCCACTTATGAGGAGGTAGCCAAACATCGGGTTTGGAAAGATGTTATGATGGAACAACTCCAGTAAAATGACGTGTGGAAAGTGGTTCTCAGACCACAAAGGAAGTTAGTTGTAACTTCCAAATGCATCTATAAAATCAAGCTACTTGCTAACATCAAGAGTTGTTTGAAGGTCTCAGAAAATCTTGTATTCTATGAGAGGTTGAAACACATCGAGAGGAAGTATCACTATGTCAAGGACATGGTGCAAAAAAATGTCATCAAACTTCAGTATGTTTTGTTAGATGAACAAATTGTTGATGTGCTGACTAAGCCTTTGTCCACGACGAAGATTGCGTACTTCCGAAACAAGCTTGGTGTCACTAAGAATGCCACACTTGCTTAGAAGAAGTGTTAAAGATAATGAAGCTGCGAGAGCCATTCTCTGAGAGGATGGCACCCTAGTCAGATAATGAAGCTGCGAGAGCCATTCTCTGAGAGGATGGCACCCTAGTCATTTGACTAGGGTTCTTGGTCAGTTAACTAGGCAGTCCCTAGCAAGTATCTAAGGATCCTGCCGGTTATTTAGGGATCTTGGTCTGGGACAAAGCAGTACAAAGCCATGGCAAAAGCCCCTAGCTTATCACTAGGGCTTCCTGGTCAATTACACCAGAGAGATTATTGGTCTGGGACCAAGCAATGCATAACCCATGCAAATATCTAGGGTACTTGGTCTAGGACCAAGTCAAATAAACCCCTAGCAGTTATCTAGGGCCCCTAGCTGATTCGTAGGGAACCTAGTCAGTTAACCAGGTGGATCTTGGTCAATTAACCAAGATGATGATATGTGACGTCCTCCTCTCCTAGGTCTTCGAGATGGTTGAGCTAGGTTGTTTCCTTAAGGGACCGGCCACCCCTTGATGGAGTCCCTAGCATTTGACCTTAGGAGTAGACAGGAGGATCAAAGGATCACATCATCCAATTTGAACCTTCCTTATATGGAGATGATAAACTTCCAGTTATTGTATGGGACACTTGTGAACCACATACATTGAGAGAGAGAGATAAAAGGATTGTTTCCGCTATTTGTTGTTACAACTCTCGTTGACTTGTGGTTAGCCTTGTGTTGACCCCTCCTTGGTTAACATTATGTCTAAGCGTCCCTCTTGAGTGTGTTATCCTACCCTTCACCATTCCCCATGTGAAACTTTCTCCTAAAGACGTCTTAATATTAAATTATTTTTGTGGGAAACTTTCCTAAATGGCATGACGTCTTGACCCTATTGGAGTAAAACCCTAACATCAATGACCAAATAGAAGGTGGAACCTTCTAGGTATCATTGAAAGGTTATAAATATGAGTCTAACCTTTTATTTTGTCAAGCATCATCAAGCTCTACCAGCTCTGATTTGTGGTAGACTATCTTTGGGTTTTCAGCTCACTTGTTTAAGGTGGCGACTTAGGGTTTGAAGCTCTCCTCGCTACAACGCTCTCATGTTTTGGACTCCCCACTTAAGCATTGTCTCTTTTGAAGGTTCTAACAACAGATTCCTTTTCTTCCCTTACACACATGTGAACTTGAGGTCTGATCTAAGGTTGTCGATGTTGTTTGAGGTCTGCTTAAGGGTTTCATTTTGTCTCCTTTCTCAGCATTTATTATTTGGGACTGCCATCTGCTGCTTAGGTCTAATCTGAGGATGTCGCCCAGTGTTCAGGTCTTTCTTGAGGATATCGTCGACTGTGAAGTTTGTTTTGAGGCTGTCGAAGTCTGCTTTGAGGATCTGTGTTACACCTAATTCTCGTCACCATCATTGATTGCTTGAAATCCCTCAGAGACTGAAGTGAAAAAATGAGAGAGAAAGAGTAATTCCTTACTCTGAGCCACCATCGCACTTCCTCCTTGTGCAACCAGTGGTACCTATATCGGCAACGCACCTTGTCCATTGGCAAGGAGTGGTGTTGCCACCTATTGCCTTTTTGCAACAGGCAGTACCTCCCTAGCACCATCTTTCTTCCTCATAAAAAGTGTGGTGCTTGACTTATGAAGTCAAAAAAGAGAGATTTCGAGAGGTTTCTCGAAGATGCCTTCATGGAACCTCATCCCTAAAAATCAAGACAGGTGGAACTCAAATTCCCCTAGCCTAGGGATGATCCCTCAACCTTCTCCTTCGAATCCTCAACCCACTCTACCATTTGAGGCCTTTAAATAGTGGCTCGTCCCTCATGGGAAAGGGGAGGAAGATTATGTGATAGCATCTAAACTATGTCCAAATTATCTCAAGACTTTCTTGAGTGATTAGGAGGCAAGGTGAAGCTTGAAGCAAGACCCCATTGTGAAGAGCTCCCAGCATCAAGGCTTGGTCGTGATCTCTCCTTCATTATTTATTAATGCAAACATTGTTTCTTTCCCATAAACACTATGTATCTCATTCTTATGCTATGTTTATTGTTTATTTCCTTGGTCATTTACATAGAATTGCAGATTATCTAGTTACTCTCATATGGTTTGGTTCTTTTTTGTCTATTGCAGGTTCAATCTCCACATAGCTCAAGAACAAGTTCAGACCTTCACAAACTGTCAAAAGGTAAGGGAGCAGCTAATTCAAGTAGTCTAGAATTCTAGGGAAAGATTCTATGTTTTGTAGGTGTTTTGTTCTAGATTTGAGTTATTCAGACTATAGAAACAACCTTTGTCCGCATTGGATGAGAACTTCCATTAACACTCCGTCCACTGTGAGGTCTGTTCGTGGTAGTCTTCTGCTATTTGAGGATTGTTTTGGGGTTGCGTTTAGTCTTCTTGCCTAGCGTTGACTGGAAAAGGGGTTGTTTGGGTTTGTAACACTTGTTGTCTATCTCCATTCATGTTTTGGGGCTAATCTTGGATGTGTTGTACCCTCATTAAACTAGTGTACCTTCTATTGTAACTGTCTAACCCTATCCTTCAGCACTCTCTCTCTCTCTCTCTCTCTCTCTCAGGTATGTTCATACCCTCAGAGATAAGGGTCAGTTGCTTTGTTCCATTTATTGACTTGCCTCTGAGAGGCAAGATCTGATCTGAAAATTAAATGAGGGTAAGGAAGGTTCTCCTCATCAAGTAAGTTATCAGATCTGATTTTTGTTTTGTTAATTAGACTATTTTATTACTGTTAATGTCCTTCAATCTATGATTTTAATTCCGTAGTATTTTTACTGTGTATTTCTGAATTAATTAATTTTTATTTAAACCCTAACTTTAACACAAGCAGCCACTAAGCAAGTTGTCTCCACTGTGCAAATCCATCATAGACCATCTCTATGTGTCAATCTATCTTGGACCATCTAGGCATTGAACATACACTATCCACCCCAAATCTCATGAAGCACCCCAAACATGGTGGAAACACTTTTGAAATACCCTAAAAGATTGACACTACACATGAAATCTAAGACCACTTGTGTAGTTCCTGCATTTCCAACACATTATGCTTCACCTCAACCCAAGAGAATAGAAGCAATTTCTCCCCAAGTACTCAAACTAGATATTATAAATTCATTCTCCAGCAAGGAGTACAATCAACAAGTTTCTTTCAACTCAACAAAGTATTTTTCCAATGGTTCATGCACTCATGTTTTAGAGGACACACAAACCCATATGAAGACCCCATTGATTCGACACAAGTTATATAATTGGAATGGTATATTCCTTTCGATCAACAAAAACCAGGGACAACATCCTCCAAGAAAGGAGCAAATGATAAGAACATATCGAAGAATTATTGTATCATCTTTGTACTTCACATGTAATTGCACATGAGCTCCTTTCAGCTCAACCTTATCTTCCTATCTATAGTTAGCATATAACTAATGACCACCCAATAGTGAAAAATATATTGTATTTATCATTTAAAGTAGTTAGTGATTTTGAGACCCTAGCATCAGGCTAACCATAGTTTTGTAAAGTAGCTTCTACATACTCCTACGCCTATTTAAAGGCACATAATAAAATGAGTTGAGGATTGTGCACCTCCTACTCTTATTAAGTTGTAGGTGTATCAGAAAGAATCACAAAGAAACAAAGGTGCAACCCAAACCTCAATGAAGAAACCAAGAAGACGCTGAGGACAATCGTGGATAGTCACAAGGAACAAGGTCATTGCACAAAGAACAACATCAAGGATAGTTGAAAAAAGTCACAACAAATAGTGCTTACTATAGTGGCAAATAATCACAGAGAACACGACCAAGGATAGTCGCATGAATTTTTTACTAGATTTGCAAAGTCAATCATGTATGAACACCTAATACACCGGACATGTCCAAATGCCCCCAAGTGTCACGTGTCATGGAGTCGGACACGAATACGGTGAGGACACGTGTCAGACACGTGTTTTGACCATGTCCATTTTTGGGACACGGCCAAAACACATGCCTGACACGGATTGGACAGTGTCTTGACCTGCGCAGCACGTGTCCCAAAAATAGGTCACAGATCCAACGAATAAGATGCCCGCAAACTCTTAAAAGCCGATTTTCCCCCCATCCTGTTTCATTTGCAAGTGAAGAGCAAGCTTTGAGAGTGGTTTTTTTTTGCAAATGAAAAGCACTTGAAGGATTTCTGAGGGTTTGCAAGTGATTTGTGTGTGGATTTCATTGATAGCATTGCAAGTTTACCATCAAGCAACAAGAAAAATGTCTCAATCAGCTAGGGCAACTAGTAAAGGGCAAAAGAAAGGGAGAAATACCCCAGCTAGTGTATACCCTTCTCCTCCTCCTCAAGCATAAGATCATCTAATCTTGTTAGTGCTCCATCTGCTGCTAGTGGAGCTCAAGCTCCATATAACCCTGTATTAACACGACAACAAGCCTAGGAGAAGAATACCCTTCGTGGAAGAATGTGACAAGGAAATTAGGGCCTAGGGCAAAGCCTGGTGGGGGAGGGAATGTGATTTGGACTTGCAATTTCTGCAAGAATGAGTCCAAAAGCACCTATTACCGGGTTGAGGTCCATTTGTTGGGCCTTCCTTGTGGGCTTGCTACATGTAAAGCAATGAGTGTTACACAAGAAAGGGAGATGGAAAGAGAGGATCATGTTGGCTTGGAGAAGGTGGCAGCAACAAGTAAGAAACAAAAGAATAAGGATCCTCTTCCTTTCTTGAAGAAACCTTCTAGCAGTAGGCCTCCACCTAATAGATATGGGTATGAGATTGATATTCAACCAGCAAGAAAGAGGTCAACTCCAAGTGGTCCGATGATAGGAGTTTCCAACAAGAGGCACAAGATGAGGTGGCCCTTACCATTGCATTTTTTTCTATTTCAACTTCATTTACTTTAATGTTGCACAACCACCATTGTTTAATGAGATGTGTCGAAGTCTACTTGAATGAGCTCCAACTAGTTATGTGCCTCCTGGTTCAGAGAAGCTTAGAACCGCTTTGTTGGTAAAGGCAAGGAAGGAGGTGGATAAAATCTTAGAGTCAATTAAATCAACATGGCCCTCATCTTGTGTTAGTATTGTTTATGATCAATGGACAAATGCAGCACGTCGTCCACTCATCAATTTCATGGTGTCTTCCCAAAATGGGCCAATGTTCTTGAAAGCGGTGGATGCTCTTGGGAAATACAAGGATGCATAGTATATGGGTAAGTTGTTCATCAAAGTCAATGAAAATATGGGTATTGATTCTTGTGTACAAATCATCACAAATAATAAATCTATTTGCAAAGTTGTTGGCATGATTGTGGAAGCTAAATATCCACAAGTATTTTAGACACCTTGCATTGTTCATTCTTTAAATTTAGCACAATATTCATTTAGGGGAAAGGCCATTTTATAGATTTGAGTTGTAGAATCATTTATACTTGCTTTTATTGCTCTTACAGGTATTTTTGCCACCTTGCATTGTTCATTATTTAAATTTAGCACTCAAATCTATTGCTTCAAATGTAACAAGGATTGGGAACCTTATTGATGATGCATGGCATATCCGTAATTCTGTACAAAACCACACCAATGCCCTCACAATCTACAAAGAGTACACATGTCTTTCATTGCTGAAGATTGCAAATACTCGGTTTGCTTCCTTATTCATCATGCTTAAGAGGTTGAGGGAGGTCAAAACCGCTCGAGGGTCCATGGTTATTTCATAGTTTGGCTCCTTTTGGAGAAAGACAAATCAAAATGCTTCAAAGAAGGTAAAGGACACAGTGTTAGATGATGCTTGGTGGGAGAGGTAGATCTTACCATTAACATCATGGAACCAATCATTTATTTCTTGCAGTTAGCAGACACAGACCATCCCATCCTAGCAAGATGTTTATATTGGGTGGGATTCCATGATTGAGTCCATGAAAACCATTGTTATGGAGAATGAGTGTCCTGAGTATGAGACATCTACAAAGAACTTATGGTCCACCATACAAAATATTCTTATCTCCAGGTGGGATAAGAATTGCACACCCTTGCATTACTTGGCCCACTCATTGAATCCCAAGTTCTACAATCATGAGTGGCCAAATGGTGGGCCCTCACACAAAGTCCCTCCTCACATGGATGGAGAAATTTCACAGGGGAGGAAGATAGCATTTAGACGATTATATCAAGAAAGAGCCTTAATGAGGTTGTGGAGGGCTTTGTAGAGTTTTCCACTGCCAGTGGGGGATTTGGAGGCTATGATGTGGTCAAAGACATGGAGTTAAAAGACCCTATGCTTGGTGGGCAACTCATGGGGCAACATGCCCTATTCTACAGAAGTTTTCCTTGACGATCATCTCTCAAGTTACATCATCCTCTAGTTGTGATAGGAATTGGAGCACATATGGGAACTTATACAGTTTGAAGAAGAGCAGGCTTGAGTAGTCCAAGGCAGAGACAATGACGTATGTGCACACCAACCTTCGTCTTATTTACAGGCAGAGGGAGGAGTGGATGAAGGGAAAGAAAAAGATGTGGGATGTGTTTCCTAATTATATGGGTTTGTCAGCAATGTTGAGTTGGCATTGGCCAACATGGATCTTAATGATCCAATGCTAGAGTCGGTCACTTTTGATGATGGTTATCCTCTGGAGGGGTCATCCTCCACCAACAGATGTAGAACCTAAGATGGGCAGAGGGGCTGAGGAGGAGGAAGAGGACAAAGAAGAGAGCAGTGATGAGTTTGTTGATTGTGGCATCGAGGAGGACTATTGACAAATGAGATTCTTCCATCTTGATTTACCCCTTTTTGTATTTATTATTTGCCAGTGGCATTCCAACATCTATGTAATACATTTTGATTTTAATAACTTAATGAGAAATATGGTTTCGACATCTTGATCTATCATCTCCGTGTCTCATTGTGATTTATGAATGTGTAATATGTATTGAATCATTGATTCTAATTTCTATTGAATATTTGTAAAAAAATGGATCCATATGTCTATATTTTTAATATATATATATATATATATATATATATAACGTGTCCTCCGTGTCTTGATTTCGGGGGTCGTGTCCGTGTCAGATACTCATATTTTTGTGTCTCGTGTCTTAGTGTCAAGTGACTTAGATGAGCACATGCCACAAAGCAAACCCACACTCTGAACAAGTCGAGATTGGTTGCAAGGGGAATGCCACAAGCATATGAACAAAGCACTATAACACATAAAACAACACAAAATCTGTAGCAATCACAAGGTGCATAAGTCAGTAACATAAGCAAACAAGTTGCATGGCTTCCAGTAGGGTAAGAATATTTTTAGGGATTTGGTGATGAGATTTTTTTCCATATTTTAGTATTTTCCTAAATGTATTTTTCAACATTTTTGGAAATATCTTTGAAGTTATCTCTGGAACTGAGGTGGTGTATGGGTGTCATTACAAATTTACAACAATGGGGTTTTATTCACTTTGTTGGGATGACAAAATAGCAGTAGGGTTGTTGATAGCTGACTTATAAATTTATAACAATGAGAGAGGTAACATTCATTCAATTTTTTTGGTGTCTAAAATATAAAACTGCCCAATCTTTCACCAATCATATTAGAAGGAAATCAGAAGTTCAATGTAATAAAAATTAGTATTTGGAAACAAAGAATACTTGTTATTTTTTAGTATAGGTGTCCGCACAGAACAGTTACAGGGAAGGTGTTACAAAGTGAAACAAATGTGGACACTCTAAACAAATTTGATGAGAAGAGTTGTGACACTATGATACCAATTAAACTATTAGTGATCAATGAGATTGTACATGAAGTATAAGATGGAGATGATCCATCCAAACTTTGGAGCTACGTGAAAAAATATACACAAAAACTAGGAATGTGCACAAAAAGTAGGTCAAAGGTAGGGCATTTTTATTAAAGAGTTTGTTGTTTTAAGTGAAAAACGAAGAACTTTATTCTCTTTAGGAGCATTTGTTAAAATTTAGATATAAGAAACCAACTGAAAGCAATAAATAGAAAGGTGAACGAAGAAGATTTGGGGATGATAACTTTGAAAAGTTCACTGCCATCCTATGAGAATTTTGTTGAAACTTCGAATGTCACCTCTGAAGACACTGCCAAGATTAAAGTAATTGAGAACCAAATTGTTGCCGAAAGATAAGTGGAAAAAATAGTTTCATAAAAGTAGTCTGAATGGATCAGAGATGGCCAAACAATTTTGTTGAATCTTTGAACATCACCTCTGAAGACACTGACAACATTTGAACAATAGAGTACCAAATTGAAATTATTGCAGAAAGATGGGTGAAAAAAGTAGTTTCACGATAGTAGTTTGAATGGATCTGAAATGGGCATTGCAGCAAAATTCCAGGGAAATGACAAGGGAAGGAATGGCAAGGAAATCAGAAGTTCAATGCAAAACGAAATAGCAAATAATGCTTTTTAGTATAGGAGTCTGCACAGAATAATGACGGGATTGGTGTTGCAAAGTGAAACAAAGGCAGAGGCTTGAAACAAATTTGATGCAAAGAATTGTGAAACCGAAGCCAATTAAAGTATTAGTGATCAACGAGGATGCTACATGAAGTATAGGCTGGAAATGATCCATTCTAAATTTGGAGCTGTGTGAAAAAATATGCACAAAACCTAGAAATATGCACAAAACGTAGGACAAAGGAAGGGCATGGTTATAAAAGTATTTCTTGTTGTCAGTGAAAAAGGAAAAACTTGACTCTCTTTAAGAGCATTTGTTAAAATTTAGATATAAGAAACCAACTGAAAGCAAAAAATAGAAAGGTGGATGAAAAAGATTTGGTAATGATAACTTTGAAAGTCCATTGCCATCCTAAGATAATTTTGTTGAGATTTTGAACATCACCTCTGAAGACACTGACAAGAGTCGAGCAATTTACTACATTGTTGCAGAAAAATAGGTGGTAGAAGTAGTTTCACAATAGTAGTCCGAATGGATCAGAGATGGCCAAACAATTTTGTTGAATCTTTGAAGTTTGAACATCACCTTTGAAGACACTAACAACATTTGAGCAATTGAGTACTAATTTGATTAAGAAAGACAGGTGAAAAAAGTAGTTTCACAACAGTAGTTTGAATGGATCAGAGATGGACCTTGCAGGCTTGCAGCAAAATTCCAGCAAGATGGCAAGGGAAAGAATATAAAGGAGAAAGAAGAGGAGTAATGGTGGAAAATTCACAGATTCAGGCACTCAAAAACCTGAAAAAGAATATAAGATTGACCTCTAGCTATTTTACTAATCGAACAAGATTGGTACACTGATTTTGTAGAAGACAGATCTAACTCTGATTCTGTTGTCTTTGGTGGCAGTGTGGAAAAGGAAATGAGCTAATCCAGAAGAGAGGTAAAATGTAGCCATTTCTTAAATGTATTATTTGTTCCAGGAGTAGAAAATAATATTCTTTCTGTCACGGGGATCATGAAACATAGCCCCATCTATATGTTATTTCAGAAAATAACAAATGTCACGTTGTTGATAAAAATAGGAAAAGGATGGTTGCTATTGGTGTAGAAAAGCAGGGTCTGTCAGACTGGTGGATGATGAAGAGGACAAGGATCATGACTGTAAATCTTCATTATCTTTCCTTACTGACAAAAGAAAAAAAATATGGTGGATTGCCAACCAGGTATTCATAATCGGAAGGATGTCTCACAGTTAAGTAGCACAGATCATCGTTTGAACTTTGAGTAGCAACAAGCTTGGAAAGCAAAGGGGATTCTGGAAGTGGGTCATGCTGACAGATGTGGTCCAATGAGGACAACATCAGTCACCGATGCGATGTACTTTCTGTTAGTTGTAGATGATCATTCCAGAAAAATGGGGTAAGCAGAAGTCAGGTTTTCCTTCAATTTAAGAAGTTTAAAGTTATGGTTGAGAAAGAATCTAGTTGAAATATTAAGATTCGCCAAAGTGATAATGGTGGGCAGTTTTCCTCCAATGACTGTTGAATTCTGCGAAGGATCAACAACAATACAGTAACTCCATATACCCCTCAACAGAATATAGTACAATGACGAAACCACACTGGTAGAGATTGCAAAAAGCATGATAAAGAATAAGATGATGCCTAATAGCAATTGGGAAAAGGCAATAGACATTGATATTTACTTTCTAAATTGATATCCCATGAAGTCAGGGCAAGGTGTCACACTTCAGGAGGCATGGTCCAGAAGAAAACCAGAAGTAAGACATTTAAAGGTTTTTGGTTCGGCTGCATATGTTACGAATCATGATGACAAAAAGTGTCTGAAATTGATATTTACCAGTTACAGTTAACAATTCAAGGGCTATATAGGTTGACCGATGTCATGACTAACAGAGGGATGTTCTATTGTAAGTAATTGTTGACGAAAGTGCAGGGTGTTTTCAATCAAATTCAGATCCAAAATCAGATCTGAAAATCAGCAATGAAGGCTATGTAATGAGTCTATGACAAAAACATCAGAGCTATTATGAGCAGGAAAGAAATTCACACAGAAAGGAAATCCCCTGGAACCAGCGTGCAGCAAGAATTCAGCAATGTAGGTGCTGAAAATAGCACAAATCAACAAGAAAATTCTGGTTGGGGGGGTCTTGGAGAAAAGCAAATGCCCAAGTGGTTCTACAAAACCCTAGAGGACATGCAGTTGAGAGAGCTTCCCTAACGCAGAGACAAATGGCCCAAGTGGTTAGACAAAAATCTAGACGAAATGCAGTTGGATGAGCTTCCTGGCGAATGGCCAAGTGGCTAGCTGTGAATTCACTAAGAATTCAAAAATGAAAATAGCACAAATCAGTAAGAAAAACAATTCTGGTTGGGGGGGCATGTCCCAAGTGGTTCTACAAAACCCTAGATGACATGCAGTTGGAAGAATTCTTGACGAATGGCCAGGTGGCTAGCTGTGAAGAGAAGGTAAGCAACAGATCCATTATGCCCTATCTGTTATCATTCATGAAAAGAAAGCCCTCAGGATGGCTGAAGTCATAACAATTTCAACAGTCAAGCAGGAGGATGCTTTAACAAAGAGGCAAAAACATAACATTGTTTCTGTAAGCTGCCAAAGGTGTAGAAAAAGGAAGTTTGGTGAATATTCCAAACTGTACATCAATGGTATTAAATTCTGCATCAATGACATTAAATTCTGCAGAAATGGTAGTAAGGATGAATCTCTCAGCTAACCTTGACTCTCTTCAGACAGAGAAGTCAATGGTCACATCAATAGTTTGTGGATGAAGGTGTTATGGAACAAGCAATTCCATGTAACATGACCATTATAAGAGTGTGCTAGGTGTAATGGTGATCCTTGGCAAATATGCATGCACTTAAAATTTTATGAAATATACTTTTGTTATGTGATAAAATCATAATAAAAGGCTGAGTTTATTTTCATTAATAAATAAAGACAGTCATTAGAAGATTAGGTATTCAGGAGTTTGTCATGTAACATACTCAATGTTCATCTCCCACCTTCACTACGTATCGAGAAACTAAAAATGAATGAATTATCCAAGGACCAATAGACTCACTCTATTATTGTCTTGTTTATTTTTCTATGTGAGTGCGTAAATCTAATAAATATCTCACATTGATACACTGACATTGTATGCGTAATTTCCATGTTTCTTCAATTAGTAGCAAGCCTTAGAATTTGCATTGTTTTGGATCAATAAAATATCGAACAATAAATTAGTCATGAACAATTCAAAGAAAAGGTAATAGAGTGAATGCCAAAGCTGAGTGGGAAACAAGCTATGGGATCTACAGGGAAACGAACAATATCAGTAGCAGTGCTCTTTTAGTTCATAAAATTTTAAAAATGATATTGTATAAGAAAGATAAGCCACCAATTGCTAGTCAGAAGTAAACCCTACACCATGACAAATAGAAGGGTGGGGGGGATGAAATGAAGAACAATTTTCAAAACCACCAAGTGAAAATGAAAAAAAACCTATAAAAATAAATATTGAACAGGAAAGTTGCAGTAGGCGAAAGGGCATTTGATTTCCACAAGCAAGATAGGTTGAGAAGCTTTCTGTCAGGCTGTGCTCTAGTGGTTGAGATGGGATGTCAACATGCTAATGATCCAGGTACAATTCCCTGCAGGCATAGATCCCCGTGTTTTAAGTAGGCCAAGTTGAACAGGATTCAATGCAGCATTAATTCGATAAAAAAAATATAGGTGAAAAAATCGTTCAAGATAAACTGCTGTTCAGAACTTCAGGCAACCCCTGCCTCAACAAAGACACCACTATGATCTTCTGTTTTAACTATTCCATAAAAAATTGATAAATGTCATGTCATGATCGTTAACCTTCAGACAAGAAGGGAATAGAATGTGTCTTGGCAAACATGGCATGATTATTTTGAATAGTGCACAGATCAATGCCCTTCGTCTTTAACACAATGCTTTTAGTCCATAACAAGCCATTCAAAAATGTTCCCATTCCTTGTTTTTCACATACCAGTTCACAACTGTAAAAAACTTAGACACAAATCCAAAAACCATATTTAGATCTAATCTTGTCATCTCTAAATTTTTTAAATGGAAAACATCATTTTCCTGCATTAATTGACTGCAGATTGAGATAACACACTGACCTTAGTCCAGGATATTCTCGTCATCTAAATAGTCAACTGTCAAGGTGAAGAACAATCTCAAGCATCAATCTTATTTCTTGACTAAAATTTTATATCCTATTTTGAGCCTTCCCTAATAGTTTCATGCATTCTTGATCTATTTAGATACTGGAATCTTGAACATTTGACTCTGTTGTCACTAGCACATATTATGTTAGGATGTTTGATAATCGATTTTCTACTTTATACACTTATTCCATTCTCTGATTCAAATTTTGCATTGACCGTTTCTTTTCTGCATTATCATATGTGTTTCATCAACCATATTTACTTTATAAAGTTCCCCCTATTTCTTCCCCCGCTTCCTACCCATATATTCTAGATCCATCATACTAACACTTACATATATGCATTGACAGTATAGTCTCCCACTTCGTTTTGCATGACCATTTCATCTATACTGCAACTTTGGTAGGTAACAGTCTCACAGGAATCATGAATCACAAGTTCGACTCCGATCGAGCAGGAAAATTTCAAAATAGTTTATCCAGCTCAGCATTAGTTAAACTTGGGGTTGACCAAGTTTGATTTGGTCAACACATGTTTGACTCATGAGTTAAACTCTGCTTGCCGATTTTTCCCCAATCCAAGTTTTTGTACTTTTGTATATCTTAATATTTTTGTAAGTGTGTATATTATATACCTGGTGACAAGAATTAGCATATGGTTAGAGCAAGTTATGAAGTTATGTGTGGAGTAAGACACGAATCCTCTAATTAGACTGGGGATCAAAGGTTAATCAACAAAGTTAACATCAGCTGTACTAAAAGTGGTAAGCTATCTGCCCAAAATGCTCATGAAGGTCATCTCTATGCCACCTCCAGTTTATGTTTCTAAAGTTCAATGAAAGTTCTTTTTCTGGCCAACTAAAGTACCACAAGGCATTGTCATAGATTCCAACAAGCCACGTAACATTTTGTATAAAAAAGCCTAAGCTCAACCAGTTGTGCCCATGTTGTGGGCATTTGGCTATTCTGTGCCAGCAGGTTCCCAGTTTGAATCCCTTTGAGTGAGGTGCACTAGTCTACATCAGCAGGTTTAGGATGCCATCAATAAATGTGGGGAAGCATGCCTTGGGTTTCCCTGCGAGATCTTCCTTGGAGAAAAAATATAAAAAAATTGTTGAAAGAAGAAACAAGGAACGAGTTCCTTGGAAAGGTGAGCAAAAATGCCACTAATATGTGCTAAAAGAGAGGATACCAGAGATGGAACCTTTTAATATAAACACATCTTAACAGAAACAAAGCAAGAGATTTAGAATCACGCAAGTGGAATGAAATCCAGGGTTGCAGTATAATCCACTAAACCTTTCTGCAAGCCCTTTAGTAAACGGCGATCTTTTCTATAATGCTCAGCTGGAAGAGAAAACAATTTAGCAGCACCACAACCAAGTGCAAATAAAGACCGGATTGGAGCAACCCCTTTTAGCAGCTTATGAACCTGCATTTAAAAGTCATTCATTATCTAATAGCCATCCAATACATCTTAGTTAATAAACATAAGAAAAACTAAAAATTTTAAGAGATATCAAAAGAGTTTTAGATTTTTAATCAGAGTAAAATTGTAATATTTAAATTCTCAACATCTAAAAAGATTTTAAAGAATTTAAAGTACCATAACTATAAAGGTGAGACTCCAATTACTAAATATTCCTCCTGCATCAAAGAAATGAGAAAATTACCTGGTTTTGAGAAATATCTTCCAGCCATTTCCCAACAACAATCTCTGAAACACTGCTCCAACCAGAAATTCCACCAGTCTCAACGCCTTTCAAATTCAAATCAATGCCCTGGGGAAATATCAGTGTTAGGCCTCAAAATTCTCCATTTGCAGAGTTAATGCTAAGCTTAAATAGAAATATGGAGACCCCTCTTTCAAAACATTAAACTCCTGGCAAGGCTTTAATCCGAAGTTTGCAACCTTGTATTTTCCTATTTGGGTGGAATTCCCAGTGCCCCACATGACTTAGTGGGCTTTCATATAGCCCTTACCTAAGCATCACGACAAAGTTCTATGCCAGGGCCCAGAAACCACCAAGAATACACATCAAATTCACTTGCACAGTACCTCAAAAGAAGACAATAAACCATCATCAAGTAAAGGGTGAACTGCCCTCTAATGCAAACAAATAGGCCCATTATAATCTAGGGTGAAGAGCCATCACAACAAGACCAACATAGTGATTAAATTGGAGACTCTCATAAGGCATCTTAGTATTACTTGCAAAGCATCAATCCTTTTATAGCTGCTATGATACGGAATTCTAAAAATGAGATAGTTAAAATTAACATCCACACTTTCTTTTAAATAAAGGATGACTAATATTTACAACCATGCTTGAACTTTCCTACTTTACAACGCCTTGATATCTTCTGAGAAAGGGATCACTCACTTTTATGTTGATTTCCAAAAAGATTCTAACCTTTGAAGACTGAAATTTAATATTTTTAGAGCATAACTTGATGTAAACTCCTTTTATATTGTAATTACTAATTTCCATACATCTTGATTCTTAGTGAGCTTTTACTGCTATCTGAATCTATATTTTGACAATTTCCTTTTCTACGTTACATCAAAATCAAAATTTATCTTTTGACTGAAGCCATTATTATTTAAGGTCCTTATTAAATTTGAATCATCTGATAATCATTATTTTTGTAACAATGTCATGTTTTACCTAACATGCTTGAGGCTCTCTCTAAAGGAGAACATACAAACTCAAAAGTTTGTTGAGAAGACCTCATAAAGAAAAAGAGTACAATGATCAAACCACCATGCAATAAGACTACATACCTTCCATGAAACTAGATTGAGAAGCTCGGCATAATTGCCCCCTCGTAGTGCAACCAAATCCACTCGACGGGGAACATAATCCACATGGATAGTCAATGGATGTATTTCACATTTCTGGCAACAAATAAAACCTGATTTCAGACTATCTTAAAAGTCTTAGGTAAATTCAATTCAAACTATATCAGAACTACTTAAAATCAGAAGCTTGAAGGGCATACATCTCAATCCAATATATGTTTTAGTTAATATCACAAAAAAGCAGTACTTACACAAGAAGCTTGTGAGCCAGTGGTTAGCTCACTAATAACTACCATAAAGACTAGGTTTGCAACAAAAGCTTACAGATTTAATGAAATAGTTTGAAATTTTGAATATACATCAAGATTTCTACTGAGCAACAAATAACAGGTGAAACTGATTTCAAAAAGGGATAATCCCTCTCGTAAAATACTGTCTGTTAGTGACAACTGCCTTCACTCTGAATATCAATCAGTGGCAGCTTCCCAATATAAAAGTCAAAGCCTGATATACAATTTATTTTGAGTTGTATATTTTCCCTTCATTATTTTAGCTGGTTATAGATATCTCATCTGATAGTATCCATGCTGAGATGATTGCTTGAAGATCCTTACTAAATTTACTAAACTTCTATATTCTTGCTATTCCTCCTATTCGGGAGAGCAATACAAATAGATTTTCTGAACATCTTTCACCAAATAAAACATCTTAAGAAATAAAGGAAACATTACTAGGCATTATCATAAGCAAGTACCAGTATTACCTGAAAGAAGGGAAGGAGGCCCTCCTCTGTTGCACTTAGCTCCTTGGAATATGTAGCATGAGCAGAAACACTGCTAGAACTTTGCCTATCACCAGATACATCTCCTTGTTCAGCCACAGATGATGCTTTTTGAGAAAAGAATTTAATTAAAAAGTCAAGCTGGCTCTGGTCAAGATGTAATCGTAAAGGGAGCAGCTTCACAAGGAGCCTGAAAAAGAGATGGCCATTATGTACAGTAAGCAAACCTTACTTCAAGATAACAAAAATTGAAAACAATGTTTCATTTCATTATTTCTGATAGACCAAGAGAAAACATAGAAACAAAACGATTAACATTGCAATCAATCAATAGACAGTCAGCACCATAAATGAATATTGCAATGTCAATCCATCTCCTACAATCTTTGTCAAAGAAAAACCACGCAGATAAACAGCTACAGTTTAAACTTAAAAGTAGCACTGATTTAAGGTTACCGTAGATTCTAAAACAAGAGTTGGTGTACTTGAGAGAGGGATACGTACATGGGAAACCTACCTTGGGTTATCCCTGTGGTGTATGTTTGCTGCAGTTTTTAATGTAATGTCACATTTTCTCTTGACTATCATGTCTCTTTATTATGGTTGAATACTTACCACACAAATTCAACTGCTTAATTTGGAATTTAACTCGGCTGTTTTGCAAAAAAAATATAGAATATATTTCATCAAACATATGGATAAAGAAAAGAACACTACATCCTTCCTTTTACATTGTGTCATTTTCCTAATTCATTAGGTTTTTTAGTAGGTTAGCAAAGTACTTGTAAAAATTGTACAAACAGAGAAATCAAGACTAGAGTTTTGTGCAGCAACAGCGACACAGGCTATCTTTGTTGCCTCCATGGCATCTCCTCTAATAGTATCAAATGCCCACCATTAATTACAGTCCGACTTTTTAAGAGGTTTGTGATTCGTATCCAGCAGAGAATGGGCATTGACACACTCATTTGCAAGTCTGCAGACAACAAATGGAACACAAATCAGTATTAAGGCAACTTGGAGAGATAGGCTGCCTCCACCTTTGATTTGCAGTGCCATCTCATGACTAAAGAATTTAGAGTCAAAGGATCCAGCCCTTTTTTTTTCCTTCTCATACTTTTCTCCTTCCTCGGCCATTTACCAGGTGACCAGCTTTGAGTATGAGTACTTTAGTGTTGGAAACAACAGGAAGATCAATCTGATTAAGCCAGTGGAAGGACAGATGCATCACTCGTGTGCTATGAATATCTGGGGTCTGCTTTCTTAAACTGCTTGCCGCTGGGCATCTCCTCTGGAATTCATCACTGCTAGGCTAGGGTTTACTCTTCAGTGGTGGGAACACAGAAAGCCTGGTGCCCCTGTTATTCTGCTTTGCAATATCCCATCAAATATATTGGTGGGAATACCACATGAATCGTAAATTTGATTGATGTCCATTCATCAAGAAAATATGTTTGTATAGTAGGAGGCTCTTCTGGTTCAGTGATTGCATGGGACCTTAGGTGGCAAGAAGGACCCATTCCATTTGCAGGAATTGGACAATTCAGCAGCCTGGTTTCAGGGTCTCTTTCCAAAAATAAGGTTTGGGAGGTCAAATATGATCATTATACACATCTGCTAGCACAGATGTTACATCTAGCAAGATTCTGCCTGTAACAATGTGTCCAGAAGATGATATTTTCAATGTTTTGGGATCAGACCAAGTGTTTGAAGAAATGTCTGTACATCAAGTATGCTTTCAAATCATGATTAAAATGTTTGCAGGGAGATTTAACACTAAAACTGGAGCACAGGTAGCAACTTCTGTTTGCAGGGAAACAAATCGAGAACCAGGCTCTGTTATCAGAATAGAGTATATGCAAGGATTCCATTCTCTTTCTGGTTTTACGCCTGCATGGAGGAGCAGTAGTAAATGGTGTGTCTTCGTCATCCAAACTGGTTTCTTTTAAATATGCAGTCAGAAACAAACCACCCACTCCAACTACTTCGATCTCTCCTATGCCTAATGCATATATCGTGGAGAAAACAGAATAGGTGCCGACCGTGCCGCTGTTGGAGGCTTCAGCGCAGGAGGTCACCAAACTCCACTCGATATTTGTCTCAAATGCAGTCATATGCAGATTTAATGGTTATTGGCCTCCCTCATCAGATCTGTACCAGTGGATCGACTCCAATTGGACAAAAAACTGTGCGATATATCTATTCGCTCAAAAGATTTTTTATTGTTCTGTTCTACAATCATAATGACTACTGGAAAGTGCTCGAGGGTCCCTGGTTTTCGGGAAGAACGGGGCTTTCTATTACCCCATGGTTCCCAGAAGTTGATCCTAACACTATGTCAATCACTACAATGCCGGTTTTTGGGTCCGCCTCCCAATCTGCTCTTACATTTTTGTCATTTATAAAGCATTGAAGATATTAGGAACACTTTGGGCAGCTACATAAAAACAGAAATCAAGACGACTAAGGAGGTATTGTTCACATACACCACCGTAAGGTTTTACCAAACAAAATGATTCTCAAGCACCAAAATTTTAATTAGATTATGAAAATACTGCATTTCAGTGGTAGATATGTCAACAAACAGGACATCTACAGGATAGTTGCACCCATGCACAATCACATCCTCCAAGGAGAAAAAGGACCAAACCAAACCAAAAATCTGGCAATCTCTGAGCAGCTAGTGCTGGCTGATGAAGGCAATCAGGAATGATTCAGGATGAAGAAAACAGCAAACAACAGATTCTGAGAAGGTTAATACCGACTATCCAGAAGTGCTGATTGAGGAAACAATCTCCCCTCAACAGGCTAGAGAAGAAATCAAGAATACAGTTTATTCACCCCCGGGGACGGAAGTTGTTAAGGACACTCCATCATAAGGAATGAAGATAAGATAAGATAAGATAACTTTATTAATGTCTGACTAATGACCACAAAAGAGACCTTATGAATCTGATCATTCTGATTCTGATAAACTGTTGGTATTTTCCATGAATTGTGGAAATTTAACTTCTGAATTACAGATATTCCCTGTGGAAGTTGAGTGGAACCTTCTTCAGTGGTTTGGATTGAGGTCAAACAGAAGCAAGGGAAGAAAGGCAGGACTAAGGACTTCTTTCATCTTTATTACCCAACACGTTTTATTTTTTCTTATGTTTAGTCTCGAAATAAGCTGGTGCTTGCTTGCATATTTCTATGTTAAATTATCAGATGTAGGGAGGATCACCTTCCTAGTCCTTATGAAATGCTATTGTAGCATATACAGAAAGGAATACCTGAAAAGAGAGAGAAGTTGTGCAAATAAGAAGAGTGTAAATGGTAAATGGGACTAGAAGGTGAAATCATGCTCAAAACACACTGCAAAAGGGAGCGCCTAAGGTATATCCTATCTTATCTCATCCAAATTGTAACAAAATACAAAGGGAAACATGTATAGCATCTTGACTGAGGGTTCATGGTACACACTCCATCTCAAATGCTAAATCCCAAGCCTCCATCAAGAAGAACATGGACCTGCTGAAAGGAATTGTATACAACAGTTGGGTCATGGACTAAATGTTAAACAATAGAACATCAAATTCATCGATGCCTAAAGTGTACTACTCAACCCTTCCTAATATGTTTGCATGAAAAACTGAAAATAAATTCAAGGGATTATCTTCAAATATAGATTCTGATGCCTTGAGAAAGGTTATAGTTGGTCAAGACAAGGTAAGACACAGTACATTCTTCAAGTCAACCTTGGAATCTAGATAGTATGATACATACTGAGCTAACAGCTTCGGCGTGATTCAATGAGGAAACTGCTAGGACATTAACATCGCCATAACTAATTGCAGTCTAGCAATCTCTACTTGTTGGGAGATTCATATATATATATATATATATA
>LPNX010443958.1:202634-220094 GCA_001517045.1 Pseudotsuga menziesii
TTCACATTAAATAAAAACTTTTAAAATGGCTATGAAAATTTAAAACAAAGAAAAGCATTTTCACAATCATAAATTAAAAAATAGCACATCTAGATAAAAAGTGCAGATTTCTAACCGATATTCTTCAAGAGGTGTTGAAGGATCAGGTTTTACAGCTTCTAGCTCAAATTTCAATGCTTTTGCAGAGGACTCTCTGGGATGCATTCTTGTATGATAATCAAGCAAAACCTTCAAAATATGAACAGTGTTAGATGAGTTAAGATGTAAATATGCTATGTTGAGGAAAAGAAGAAAAAAACTATATTTAATTAGTGCATATTTTCAAAAACTGCAGGGCAGAATAATACTATAGTTCAATTTATACCATTTTCCATGGGGCATGTTCACTACGATCTAAAATTTGTAGGTCTTGTATTGACACAGCAAGTTTTGATGAATAGAGCCCACCCTCAGGGAAAGTATCATACTGGAAGTTCATTCCATGCAACTGAACTTCCAGCACTGAACTTGAATTTCTTGCAGAATCAGCTAGCATTGGAAAGGAATCACACTTTTTCCAGGCAGGCCAGTCGGAACCTGCACACATCCTCCATGTGACCCTTAAGTTCTTGAGTGAAATTCGACCAACTGGCTGAATGTTTTTGCCTGCCAAATTTGAAGTTCCAAAGCTACTATTGGAGCTATCCACCTTGTCTTGCATTCTGTCAGTGTTTGAAATATGATTTTCCAAGATTCTCAACGTGCTGTCCTCATACCATCCACCCTTTCCATCCACAGTGGTATTACTAGTCTTACCTGATTCTCCAACTTTTAATTGTTTGTTTTCGAATCTTGGTGATCTGGGGAACGATTCAGGAATATAATAATCTTCTATAAACGAAAAGCAAGTCTCCCGTTGACTTGGGGCATGCATATCCTCTGGTCGAATGCTTGATGTAAGCTCACAGCACGCTCTTTCTTTCACTGAAGGATCTACATCAAAGATAGATGCAGATACACTCCCTTCAAAAGCACAACCTTCATCCAGTGTAAGTTCACTTAATAGAAAACAGGACTGAGTCAACAGACCGTTCACTGCAGAGTCTGGAACATTTTCATTTTTAAGTCTTGCAAGGTCTCCTGAAGAAAAAGCATTCTCCACTATGACATCCATCAACCCAACTGTGGTGGCTTCAGAAGTATGACAGATATCTGAATGCTCCTTGTTTGCAGGAAATACAACACTACTTCCATGAATTTGCGATGTCTCATCAAAATTTTCATCATTCACCTCAAAGCAACTAACCTGCTTCCCAGTATCTTGCCTTGTTTGTAAATGAACGGCAGACTCTTCATAATCAGGTGCAAACAGTTGTTGCAGCTGCACAACCAGGCGGATAAGAGCTGCAGTTGTGTCATGGCAAGTATCCAGGCAAATGTTACCTTCTGTACAGGTAACTTTCCAAAGCAAGTTGTCCTGGCAATTCATTTCAACCTCCAGATTCATTATTGCCTCCCCAGCAATCTTCACATACCCTTTTGAATGTAAGGATTCTGCATCATAGGCCTGCTTACTGTTTCTTCCTTCCGATAAATCTAAGAGAAGAAGACCTACATCTTCCAGCAAGATAACGTACTTTTTGTTGTCTATATTAGGCTTCGCCTTAATTGAAAGCCTCAGTGCTGCTGCAGCTAAGATGCATGACACCGGTGCACATTCTTCTTCAACGTGACTATCTGTAGATAAACTGTTTATTCTTGAGGCTTCAAGAAAAGGCTCATAACTCACAGCGATATCTAATAATTCTAGCAAAAAGGAAGTAGTATAGGAGTTCCCATCCTTGGAAAGCTCTTCTTGTGGACCGGTATTAGCAATTTGTTGCTCATCATCATCAGACTGACCAAAAAATGAAATGATTGAAGCCAACCAATCAAGCCGGCCACCAGGAGCAACAAGTGTTCCACATCGGATTGTAACAGATGTAAGACTCTGCAAATGTTGTGGGTTATCAAGATGTATGATTGTCGTTCCTGCATTTCCACTAGCCAACGCATTTCTACCTCCCCCATCACCACGCCCTAAAACATTAGTTTTGCAGCACAGTAAACATAATTCTCTAACTTTTCCAGCAGATTGTGGCTGCTCCATTTTGTCACTCAATGATCCATACAATAATCCCTCATCATGATTTAGCCAAAGATAGCTGGCACCAGACACACCTCCAAGATTTGATACAGACAGAACTTCAAAATTCCTTACTGTTAATCGAAAACTAGCCCATGATCCAGGAAGTTCCTTCTCCATGGAAGCCCTTATATTCACTGACTCTGTCAAATGAATTGCAATTTCGACAGCTTTACACTCAAACAGAAACGAGGACTGTGATACCTTTGAGTGAGAAGTAGAACCATTACTTGCAAAAGAAAGGTTTTTTTTCACCGGTTTTCCTTCTGAATTCAAACAAGTTTCTTTGTCCCCTTCAAAAAAAATGCAATCAGTGAGAAGACTTAGAAGATTAGCTACTAGAATGTGATCAGGACCATAAAGATTAAGTTGCGCATGTGGTAACGAGAAGTGAATCAATATAGCAGAGCTCTGAATCATCTCCTTTCGATCATAAGCATCAGTAAATTCTGATGCACCTGCAGTATTTGCCCCAAGAAATTCTGAATTGTTTTCACTCATTCTTTTACTTCCAGTTCCTCTTGTCCAATGTTCATTGGCTTCTCCCCATGCTCTCTCTGCATTCCTTGGCCCTATCCCAGAATTATCCAGCCATTGGATGCCAAGGACTGAATAATCCTTTTCTTTTTCTTTTAAGATGGTGAAAACTTTACGAGCAGAAAAATGCAGTTCATCCAGATCACCACGTATTCTCCTAGCATTAGTTGTTTTTGAAGGAGAAACTAGAAATAAGGCACCCTCTCCCATTTTCAGATTGACAATACTGGATGAAGAAAAACGACAATCTTTTAAAATTTTATCTTCTTTAAGCAACTCTTCTTGCTGATATTTCTGCGCACTTGCAGATTCAGAAAGATCAATACAAATGAAATTGTCCCTTAAGAAATATGGACTCATATCCTTGTTGATTTCCATGGGGAAGCACAGAATAACCCTTCCCCAAGATATTGAAACATTACCCTGTACATTTCCTTGTGGAGCATCGTTTTTACTACTAGAAGAACAGACATCTCTTGATTCATCTGAAATTTTGCTAAATTTCTTGCAGGGATTTCCAAAGCCTTCAATTAACTGGCACAGTTTATTTGCTACATAAAAATCTAGCCACAAAACAAATGGCTGAAGCTGTGCCTCAAACTTTGTGCAGCTAGTCACAGAATCATTGCACTTCATATTACCAAAATGACAGTTCAGAGAGAAATGATGAGCAGAGTCACACTCGGAAACTAATAATTTGATCTTAACAAACTTCTTGAAAGTGCCAGATGTGCTTCCCTTTTCTTTGCATCTTTTATTAGCCATAGCCTCATGAGGAAAAACCTCATCTTTATTTCTCATGTTAGTGATCTTATCTACTACCTCTGGACTACAAAGTGATACAGGAAACTGGGGAAGTGCATCTTCAACTGTTCTTTGTAAATTTCCGATAGAAAACATACTGTTTTCACTGCACTCTGCACAATTTGACAAGCTAAACTCCATGCCTTTTCCACTTTTATCAAGAAGGTACTCAAAGATTTCAAACTGTTTCACCATTGTATTGAACTTCACTTCTTGAGCAGAGATCTGTCAAATATAAGAATAATTACTTTAACATCAATTTCTCTCCAAGCTTGCTTAACTATATTAATTAAAATAAGAGTCCTCCAAAAAATAGAATAGAAATATTTCTTACTTGAACAGAAAAACTCAAATCTTCAATGTTAGCTTCTAAATAGTTTTCCTCTGCATCCACGCAGCCAGTCTCCTGTTGCAAGCATTCAACCCTTGAACTTTCCATGGGTGACACAAGCTTGGATACAGAGTTGCCCATCAAAACATCTGATTCTCTGGTAAGTGAACCCTCCCCCCCCATGCAGTCACCATGCCAATCACTTTTGAGACTGTGAATGTGATCTTCAAATGCAAGTATTACAGATACACCATCAAATCTAACATTCAGATTGCACTCCACCCGTTGCTGTCCTGCATAGGAACAAGAAAAATCTATGTGTCCATCATTTGCCTTTCAACTACCACGTTCTAAACCTATCACTGTTCACCCTTACCAAAACCAGTTGATTAAATTTTTATTTTTTAAAGTCCTTAACTAACTCAAGGAATATCCAAATATATAGAGATAAAGCCAATATAGACTTACAATTGACATGCCAGTATTAATAAAGATAAAGCCAATCTCTTAGCTATTTTCAGCAAAGGGCTAACAAGCAATTGTTTAACCTCATGTATCAGCAAATATAAATAATCACACATTTATTTTTTAGCCTAGTGTTTGAATATTGTCATTTTGAAATGTTGATATTGGTTTTGCATGACTTCTCAAACCCCAATAACAGTCTGACCGGATCAATGAAGGTAGCATAACAATAAGGAATGGCAGAAATGAGCAGTAAAAAAAATTTACCATATTTATACTAATTATGACACTAATGTGATATTTTGTCAAAATACCTATGAAGTACTTTGAATAACTAAAAAACCATTAATCTGTTTACTGAAGACCAACTTGGTCCATCAAACCTTAAGAAATAAAAAATGGAAATTAAATAATATGCTTCAACATATAGTTTCTCTGATCAAAAATATCAGTGAGAAGCTTTCCAGGCTCTCTTTGATTTTCACGAGTTAATACTTTATGAGTTCATACACATAAGCAATGAGGCACAAGAATCCTTTTAAATCTTTTGACAAAGCTTAGGCCTCCACCTTTAGTACTATAGATGCTCAACATCAAAGAGGAACTCCAATTTTCAAAGTGTAACTGTGTCAGCTCCGTTTTAGAGATCAGTTACAAATGGCATACAGGTGGTACTAATACTCCCATTCACAGGTAGCCTACCTAACTATCTAACTATTGTGTGGTCAGCATCCAACACCATTCCATGTCAGGGATGAACTAAAAGTATAATTACAATGCTATATGGGGAAATCCCTGCAACAGGCTCTTAAAAATAAATATCAATTTCTCTGAAGCTGAGATCAAATTCAGATCACATATATACGACAGACAATGTCCATCAAATGAGAAGACCCAAGAAGTAAATGTTTTCCTTTAAGTTTCATTATGCCATAAGAGTTCAACAAAAGCATGCTTGATACCATGGATTCATGTTGGAAGAAGTAAAGCATAATAAACTAAAAAACATCCTTATGAATGAAACATTGAAATATAGTGCATCGCAACATGGTGCTATGTAAATAGATTTCTCCATGTTGGATCATCTATTTTTGCAATCTTTTCTAACAAATTAAAATGCACTGCTCTATGGCAGCATAACCAACCACATAAAAAAGCTTGTCAGAAAATGTCAAAAACTTACGAGAAGGTATGAGCACTGATCCAGAAGCAAGGGTGGACGCAGCAGTAATAGCACCAAACACGGAATAAGTCAAACTCCATAAACCGCTATTAGCAGGACCCACATGCAAACCCCTTGTACCATCCATACACTCAAAGAATTCATCAACGCTGCAAAATTGCAATTCTTGGTTTGTAATTCAAGCATCTCATGCTCCTCATAAATTATCCAGGAAGATAATTGTAATAGTAAAACCACAAATAAAGGCTTAATCCATAAACCAAAGTACAGGGTAAAATTCACGCAGAGAAACCACAAACTAAAATACAGTAAGCAGTCTGTGATAAATACCTTTCTCCTAAATCAACATTTTGCACCCAGTTAGATATGATCATGGAATCAGGAATCAAAGTACTATTTGCTGTTTCTTCCCTGATTGGTGAAGGCAAGTCTGAAAATGATTCTGCCAATGAATTAAACATCACATCGGTTGTACTTGTCACTGATTCCTCAAGATGAAGACAACTTCTATGCAAATCATTCTCAAATCCTGTACTCTGTCTAAAAGATTGCCTATTACTGGAACGAAGACTAGGCTCACTGGCTTTATCTCTACATTCACCTATAGACTGCAGTAGAGAAATTAGCCTTTGTATCGTACAGGGCTGCAATTGCAACTTAACAGGAACAAAATGAATTTCAGCATTGACTTTGGGGATATCCATAGAACCACTTTTCCAAGGTATGCTTAGCTGAACCGATCCTGAGAAGCCACTTCCATTTCCATCTATAATTGGCACTGGGCACTGACCAGGCTGACTTCCTGCAGACCTACCACTTAAGAGTGATGCAATGGGCCTTAAGCTAGCTGGTTTTGTATCCTTTTCCACCACGTCATAGAGATCAACAGTTACACCATGAAAGTTTATAATTTTTGTCAACATAACATGTCCTGTTGCATTATCTGGATGAAGGCCAGCACTTTCACAAGCATCTCCAGACACATCTGTTCCATATTCTGTTTGGAGCACTCGAAGGGCAAGAATGCTTTGAGATTGGCAGCTGCTTTCAACCCCCAAGTTTGTACTACAAGTATCTGTTGCCTGCTCAAATACAATAATAACACTTCTAATTTTAATGTGGAGGCCAAGCAGCAGCCTTTCCACCATCTTTGCAATCATCTTAACACCATCCTGAACACCAAGGTAGGTGTAACCCCCATTTGCAGGGACCCCACAGCCCTCTACCTGTTCTGAATTCAACCGAGAAGATGTTGTGCTGGAGTACACTTCTGAAGTAGAACATTCTTCAGAATTACTAGATGTTTTGGCCTCAGTTCGTGGAACAAGAACAAGCTCAAGCTCCTCCACATTGATCTCACACTTTTCAGCTGCCAATGCTTTCCAAGGTATTTTGATTGATATGCTGCCAATAAATCCTTCTTTGATAATCACTGGTGTCACACCCAACTGACAAAGATCAAGCATCTTTAGTAAGTATTGAAGATTCTCACATATAGTAAAAAGTTATACAGATTTTTATAACAACAACAAAAAACAGCAACGGAAATGCAACAAGGATGCTTGGGCTGAGTTGGCCATACGAACAAAATATCTAAAACCTGATTTCACAGATTTACTGGAAGTATATACTTCACATATTTTTAAACAAGATACCTCTGACTCGCTGGTGAATGTGGTCATTAGGAAATACGGATTGCAGTTCTCCAAATAGATGTTTTAAAGATATTTGAGAATATAAAGATGCAAGAGAAGATTTATTTTATATGAGTGTTATTACTACGTTCAATTTGAGCTATCTGATACTGCTGGGTTCAACTATTTCATAGAACTATCAATACTTCATTCCAGCCTCCAGTTCATATTTGCCAAGAAATCTATCATAACCAGCTACCAAAGCGCAGCTTTTGAAAACACTCCTAACCCTCCCATTCACTAATATTGCCCATGAAGAAGCAAGCGTCACAAGCCCCACATTAAGCTAAGTTTCAGAAACAGCTCCAATACACAATTCACGTGCACCAAAACTAAACTATCATAACAAGCTATGCTAAGCCAAACCTAGCCAAACCTAAGGGAATTACATTTTCATTCAAGGGATACCTGTGAAAAATCAAGGTTACCAAAGCCTAATTTTACTGGCATTTACCAAAACTAAACTAAAATAATAAGATGCCAAAATCCGTCCCTATACAAAATTTTCACTTCATTGCATGATGATGCTTCCAAAATTCCTTATTTAAACTACTGATCATTTCAACAAACAGTTTAACTAAACTTTATAAACAACTCCAGCGTATGATTCAAGTTTAACCAGATACGATCATAAAAAGCTGGGGGATTCTGCTCTGAATTAAGCCAATTTGCCAAAACCCTAAATTACAATAGCTCACAAACAATTCCAACATACGATTCACGTCTATGGAAATTACAAAATCAGTGCCAACAATTTGAGGAAAAAATTTACTTCACTTAAACCAACGAGCTTCACAAACCCTACGTTAAACTAAAATCGCATCCAAATAATTCAGTTCGCCCAGATAAAAACCGCTATAACAAGCTGTGCAAATCCAACAGAAAATTGAACTGTTCTCCTGAAAAATAACAAAATTGAAAATAGATTTTAAACAGAACCGCACCTGTTCGTTGAGATAATCGGTATTTAATGCAAGGCCATTGAGCTGCACAGTCCCCGCGCCTAACTGCACCTCAAGGCCGTCCAAATCGAGCTCCCCCTGTATAAATTTTCCAAGCAACCTCTTTAGGAAGAACTTGCACACCCGCTTGGCTGCCCAATCTTGAAACATGATTACTCGCCAGGGAATTCGACGACCGATCTTTTGCAAACCCTGTGAACCACCCCTACGTCCGAATTGTTCCAACAGCCAGAGAAGCTAAAAATCCCAGAAAACTTAATATTGCTCCGCCTGTTTCATCCAAAGACCTGATGAATTTTACCCGATTCGAACTCGAAACCGGTTGTTCCTTTGTCCAGTGAATTCCCGACAATTTTGGGCCCTGTAATAGTCGGCTGCGCTCTTCCATCCATCTGACCGTGGAAGCTGGGGCTCTCGGAAGGAAGAGGAATAAAAAGAAAAATGGATCCAACTAAAGGAAAGTGAATGGAATAAGGAAAGCAGGGCGGCGGGCCCCATGTGACCGCCGAGATAATGAGTAAGCCGCTAGCAGGTGACGTGGGCGCAGTTGCAACTTGCCGTGCTTTTTCTTCGTCAATTCTTTGTCTTTTCCCGATTGAAATGACCCTTATCGTGGTTGAACTGTGATCCTATGGTCCCTAGGTGACTTGTTCTGTTAAATATCTTTAATGCTACCCTTGGTTTGCAACGCATATTTTATTCATAGTTATATTCCAATATTAACATGTGTACAATAGTTCTGTGGCATATTATCATATTAGTTTATTTGTCCAGATGGTTTCTTGGTACATGGCATTTGCGATGTGGAGTTTTATTAGGGAGAAGTATAAACTTTTTTTTCTCTCAGAACTACCTCAAAAGTTGAAGTGTCTCCGGAATGGGTGACGTAATAATTTTATTTTATTTTTTTCTAGTACTCAACTTTTTGGTTTGGGTTTTTTTTGGGTCTATGTGGTTAGGGGTTCACATAATTGGGTTTATAAATTGTTTTTTGAGAACCCTGTCTACCTTCTTTTTGTGGAGTATCAATTGCTTTATATACGTTAAATTATGAGCTAATTATGTGCATTTTGTCAAACTTTTATATAGTTTTTTTTATGTTTTTTTTGGTAATGCAAGCATAATGTTAATATTAGTTAATAATTATATGTAAGATATTTGTGCTTATAATAATATGGTTTAGAGTGTTTTAATGAAAAAATTGAATTTTTTAAAGTGTTTTAATAAAAAAGTTGAACTGTAATTTTTTTGGATACATTAAAAATTATGTGCATTTTGTCAAATTTTTCTATTTTTTAATATAAAATATAGTTTTTTATGGTAATGCAAGCATAATGTTAATATTGGTTAATGATTATATGTAGGATGTTTATGCTCATTAAATAATATGGTTTAGAGTGTTTTAATAAAAAATTGAATTTTTTAGAATGTTTTAATAAAAAAATTGAACTTTAATATTGCTTTTTAAATTCTGAAAGAAGAAAGAAATTGTGAATTGTCCCCCAACTCAGATATTAAGCATTTTATTTTGCTATACATTATATACATTATTTACACACATAGTAAAACTCTAACATTAAACTCTTTATTTTACTATACAGTATTTGCACAAATAGTAAAAGATACATAAATTATATTATCTTTTAAATAATAACTCAATTTTAAAACTTTTTCATATTTTTTAAAATATAAATTCATTTTAAAACTTTTTCATATTTTTTAAAATATAAATTCATTATGATCAATATCAATTCTTTTGAATTCTTCATAGTCCTTTTAAAAGATGCATATTTTTTAAAATATAAATTCATTATGATCAATATCAATTCTTTTGAATTCTTCATCGTCCTTTTACAAGGTGTTGGTTAGATTTCATTCATTAGATACACATTGAAAATTATATTACTATAAATTTGAATTGTTTTTTATATATTATTAAATTCTTTTTAATAACAAATTTGAGAATGAAAATTTCATTGATTATGTTTGATTTGGCAAAAACATGTAGAATTAATAGTTGGAACTTGGAACCATGTTTCACTTCTCATTGTAAACTTACATACACCTTATAATGAATAATAAATATCATAATGTATTACAAATTACATGTTATTTATTAATGACGGACAATTAATCGATTATGAGAAATCGATTAAAAAACAAAATGTGTGAACTCGGTTACTCTCTGCATTAATTCCACTAGTTCTATATGTTTGACCCATAAGCCAGTTCTTTATCTTTGATGATTCTGATATATCTTTCTCGATGGTTTGTTATAGTAGACTAGGTTCTCTAAATATTAAGAAGAATCCTAGGAAGATATATTACACGCTCTTTCTGGGCCACATTGAACATGCATGCAAGTTGTTAGGCAAAATTTCCATTTGGTTCATATCCTAGTTTATTCCATCTCCTTTCGGGAATATTTTGTTTCATGGAAAAAAAGTTGTAACTTTTATTTAAAACCAAAGTTACATTTGTCAAATGCATTTAAGCATGTTCAACACAATTTTAATAGTTCAAAAGGGGTCCAAATATTACATATTTGGATGCATTCTAGCATGTTCAAAATTCTTTAAATCTATATGTATAACAGCTTTGTAAGACTATCATTTGATAAACTCTTCTCATTTTTAAGTGCTTGCAAATTTATGACCCTCTTAGATATTCCAATATCTTCACCATTTCTTTATGTTTTCCTTTAATCACTAAATTACATGTAATTGGTTGTTTCGTGAAATGGATAGTGATAGTAACCTTTGGATGTGCCTTCCTTCTCCTCTGTCAAATACGAAACTTTGTGTTGCATGTCAGTGCCACTTTTTGAGAGTACATTTGCTATATTGTTATTTTCCCTACATACATGCGTGAGGGTGGCTTATTTTAGTTGGTATTTGAGTCTCTTTATCTCTTCCAATATAGCCATCAAGAATATGTTATGGCAACAAGTCTCCTCCTTTATCCATTTAATTATTGTCATAGTTTCACCAAATACCTTAATGCACTTGACTCTCCTTTCCACTGATAGACACATTAACAATCTAAGAGCACTCAATTCTACGAAGTTGTTTGATCCACTTCCTAGTCCTCATTTTAAATTGATCCAGTGATCTTTTGACAGATATAAAATTCCTCTGTATTCGCAGGCACGAGGCTACTCATGTGTTTCCCTATCGAAGAAAGCCCAAGGATCATTTGTGTTGATAACCTCAACAATCACGCATTGAGCTTCTTTTACTTATATTTCCTATGGGAAATTTTTTAGTATGCCAAGACTTTAAAAAGCACATTTTAAAGGAGATGTAGTTATGTCTTCGAAATAATTGGAGTTTTTAGCCTTCCAACTACTCCAAATGGTGATTAAGGGGAGCGCTTAGTGTACTAATGTGATCAGATTATGGCACCATCATCTCAAGTTATCCTCCAGCAAGGATTTGGTCCAATCACATTCTGTTTTCAAAAGCAATTACATTTCCTTCCGTTTCGTTTTGGGAATATCTCAAGTAATTTTATTTTATATTTTAATTTTTGACTTTATTTATAATCCATCGAGTGTAATCAGTTTCATATTATCACTTTTATCTAGGTTTAAATATCATGAGAGTTGTTGTCATCATTCACTAAAACCCTCGTATTTACTGGCATATACACATGTACGTTGCAATATGTATTAATATATTTAAAATATAATTATGTTTTTTTACATACAAATTTTTAATTTTATTGATGAATGGAAATTTTCAAATTAAAGAATATTTAGTTATAATTTTTTATTTATTTTAACTATGTATGACTATTATATGAGCATATATATTTTGTGTCAATCTTATGAGTTGTGAACAAAATTAGGATATGTTTATTTTAACTATAGACATCCTAAAACATATGAATTTCTCACATATTAATATAAATTTATGTTAATTTATTATAATATAAACAAAGGCTATCACAACTTTTGCTCAAAACGTTTCCCCGTGTAGCTAAAGACAATAACCAATGGAGGATATAGGTATAAACTATTGACAAATCTAAAGCATGGGCCTATTTTGATGGAGCTTCACAAGGCACAACAAAAATAAGGAGGAGATAGTGGGTACTATCCATGGATGACACTCTTGGACCAAGCACATACAATATGGTTGAACTCTCAGCATTAAAAACCCTCCTTGCACTTAGAGAGTCTAAAGGGGTACAAATGGTTTAGATTATGGGTGATTCACAATTGGTCATAGATTGGTTTAAACAAAGAAGACCCCCCAAGCTTATATACCTCATACCCCCCTATGAAGAAGTCAACCTTTCCTTGGCTTATTTCAACAACTCACTTTTCAACATGTCTACAAAGAGAGAAACACAAAGGTAGACAAGCTCTCAAAGGAAGGTGTGCAAACAAGCTTTGTCATATGAGAATTCACAGGTGAGTAGAATGACAAACATAACCCAAGACCATTTCTAGGTAGATAAATACAACAGTTGTAGAAGGTAAATGTGTATACACGTGTTGGCTCTCTTCCATTATACTATATTTTTTCCCTTCAGAAGTAATAATCCCAGGTAATTGTTTTTTGAATGAAGAGAGACGGAATTTCAATGCGGCTAGGGCCTAAACCCTAGCCGCCTCTGCTATGGTTTTTCGATTGCAGGGGCGCGGATCTTCGTCTGTAGCAGCCGATCAGGGTTCCCCTTGACGCATACAGGGCTGCGGATCGGTGTTTTTCAGAGCGTTTCTCCTACGTTCTCCTAAGTTTTTGCATGCATTTTGGAGCAGTGGTTTTGGTTTGCCTCTCTGACTTGCTCGTTTCTACAGCGTCTTCTTGTCCTCTGGTGGCTGTCGCCCTGCTACGATGGCCCCAGATCCGATTGCTGAGATGGGAAAAGATCCTTTGGAAGCCTACAAGGCGTTAGTCCGTTCGGAAGGACCTAAAGCCAAGCCTTCTCTCTCGTCTAAGTTTGTTAAGAAGATGGAGGAGATCCCTTCTCTGGAGCTATCTCCAGAGGAGCCTAGCAGTCTTGCCCTCCTTCTAGCAGAAAAGGCCCTCATCGAAAAGTTTACGGGGTTATGGCCTAGCCCCAAAACGGTGGAGGCATGGATGGAAGACCGTTGGAAGCCACTGATGCATGGAATCGTTTCTCTGTGTGCAGTAGGCAGGGGTTTTTTTGTCTTCAGCTTCTCGAGGAAAGAGGACTGTGATCTAGTTTTCAGATCTGGACCCTATTTCATGGGGTCGAGGGGGCTGTTCTTAGCCCCCTGGACTCTTGAGTTCAATCCCGGAGCTGAGATCAACGCAGCCCCTGTTTGGGTTACGCTGCCTCATCTTCCCTTGCATCTCTGGGGGAAAGGATCTCTGAAGGACATTGGAAATAATCTTGGGCGTTTCCTGGACAGTGTGGAGCCGAAAGGGGATCAATTTACCTGCGCTCGTATTTGTGTTGAGGTTATCCTCGAGAAAGGACTTCCAAAAGCCATTCAGCTCTCCCTGGGGCAATGGTGCCATATCCAAGAACTGGACTACGAGCAGATACCTTTTAAGTGCCTCCGGTGCCATGCTTACGGTCATTTCGCAAAATGCTGCCCCAAAGCCTCTGAGGATGCAGGACCAGTCAAAGAAGATGACTTTCAGCCAGTAACTAACCGGCAAAAGGAGCCAATAGCCTAGGCTCCGAAGGCCACTCATTCAGTAGAGGCAACTCTAGAAAATAAAAACAACTTTGATGCGCTGAAGGAAGATGAAGCCCTAGATCCAGAAGCAACAGCAGTTAAGGAAGATCCTCCGGCAGACGAAAGCCTTCTGGATCCCGTCCGCCCAGAATCAGTAGCAGCGAGAGAAATTCGGGCTTCAGATCCTGAACCCTCTATCCCTGCAGGTCTGCCTGTTTCATACCCCTCTAGCGGCTCTGTGGAAACTTCTGAAACTGAAGACATTTCAGCCCCGTCTCCACCCCTTACCCGAGGGCGAAAGACCAACAAAGCGCGGAGAGAAAAGAAGGCGGCTTCCAACATTTCTTCAGGTTTTCAGAAAAAGTTGGATCCTTTCTTTAAGGGGCAAAATTCATCCCCCTCGGTTTAATGCTTTGCTTCTGTCTTCTACTTTGCTCACAGTTTGTGAGAATTTACTCATGTAAGCATTTTTTGTCATTCTCTCGAATTAGCTCAAGAAGCAGATGGGATTTATCTCCCAAGACATTCACAAGAAGGTTGGCAGCACTGTTAGAGGTCACCAACCTTCTTCAGATTTGTAATTTTCTGATTCTGGCTTGCCAGAATGCCGCTTAATGCACCATAACCGTTCTTGTTAAAAAAAAATGTGTATACACGTGTTTCTATTTTTGTCAAAAGTCATATCATGAATGTAATCTCTGAAAAGAGAACACGTGGATGAATATCGTAATGTTAGGAGAAGACTCATTATTTGATCTTTTCATAGATACAAACACTTTGTGTGTGTGTGTGTGTGTGTGTGTGTGTGTGTGTGTGTGTGTGTGTGTGTGTGTGTGTGTGTGTGTTACAAAAATAGCTTAGGATCCATCATCATTACGATCTCGATATGTAAGGCAAGGCCAAAAGGGCCTGATAAATATGATTTTATAAATTAATGAAATCATGACATTTTTCCAAGGTAAAAAAATAAAAATAGGCCATCACGTTTTCATTAAAAGCATATAGGATTCCAAAATTGGAAACTAACTTGCCATGTTGATTAGTTCACTAAATATTTCCTACATTGTATTGTTTTTCTTCTTGTTCTAAGATCATTATGAACTCTTTTGAGCTTGGATGCAACGAGTTCCATTCCTAGGGGATAAAACTCCTCATGACCTCTTAATATAATATTGTGACTTTTTTATATATAATTTTCACCAAAAAAACATTTCTTGCTATTATATTAATCAAGAAAAAGTTATATCTGCCATAGGACCTTCTAATGAGATTCCTTCATACATATATGCCTCAGTTTTCTTCATAAATAATATCCCCTCAGTTCTTGAATTAACTGAAAATCAAAATGAACAAAACTGAAACCTTACTAGACAAAAAAGTCTATAGTCCATCCAAAATATAAATTACATCATCTTCATAAGACCTCAGTTTTCTTCATAAATAATATCCCCTCAGTTCTTGAATTAACTGAAAATCAAAATTAACAAAACTGAAACCTTACTAGACAAAAAAGTCTATAGTCCATCCAAAATATAAATTACATCATCTTCATAAGATCTCTTTCATCTTCATAGGTCATAATACCATCCCAAAATTCTTGCACTCTAACTAAGCCAAATTTAAGTGGAATGGCTCGTTTGGAAAGAGTATATGTTGTAGCATTGTAACACTTGGAATTATCTTACATGTGGAGCTATGTATTATTAAAAGGACAATAATTTAAGAAATTGAGTTTAATATTTAAGAAATTGAATATTATCTCATTCATATGTTAGTAAACATTGAAACAACAGAAACCTCTCACTATTCAAAAGTAATGAATATATGAGAAGAATATTAAGAATTCTAAGTGTAAAATGGAATGTTGCTTATGATGTATGGAAACAAATGAAAACTAGAAAGCCTCTTCCATTAAGAAATAGATTTAATCTTTCAATGATACAAGCTCAAATTTTTTCAAGAATATCAAATTACCAACAAACAAAAAAATATGTTTGTTAGTTTTCACAAAAAATGTGTTTATTAACATAAAATCTACAAAAATAATAATTTTGTAGATGTCCCCATTTTAATAGAAAAAAAATATTTATTAAATTTTATTGAAATTTTAAATTTGTTAATATAGTTAATATTTAATTTTTAAAATTATAAAAATTTGGAAAAACAATATTTTATTTTCACATTTACTTTCATTACTTAAATGACAACTTATCAATATCAATAGAAACCCAATTATTTAGATAACCCTTCATTCTTTACTCAATAGATGCCCTTCAAAATGAAATTAATACCAACCATTCAAATTTAATCATTGATTGTGATGTGTTATTCACTTCTTGATCTAAATTGTTTTGAATATATATAAGTTTTAGTTAAATTAAATTATATATATATAAATTTAATTTTAATATTAATTATTTTTTAATTTCTTGTAATCATTTCAATAATATTTTATTTTTAAGGTTAGTAGAGTTTCTCCCGGATGCGGTGTTATAGCCTCTGTGGATGACAACGCAATATGGGAAAACATGCTTTGCCACCTGTCGGCACGAAGGTTTAGGCAGGCATGGGAGCGTAAAAGTTGCCATTTGCCTCACCCAAAACATAATGGAACATGACGATGGTGCTAACATAAGGAGGAAAGCCTCATCGATCTGCAATACATGAAGTTTCACGTTTATAACCCATCCGATGAATTCGTTATCTTTTTTTTTTCCAAAGAAAAAAATCGTAAATTTTATTCACATTCTGTAGATGGCCCTCATAGTCCATTATACAAAAAAACAACTGAGAAGTTGTTATTTACAAAAGTTTGCCTCAGAAGGAGCACAAATTCCACTATCCAGATCCCAAAAACTGTTCCAACTATAATGTTGTCATTACATACAGTATGTCATCAGATAAACATAAAGTTCACCAAAAAAAAATTCAGCAGAAAAATTAAATTCCACGCACAAATTAAGTCTGATCGTAGCAGACTTATTTCATCATTCCTGATTAAATCAGGTCAGATCAACTGTGTCAGGTGATCAAAAGCATAAAATCAGAGCAAAACTAGCATGCTGATGAAGTCTCATAAGTGTGAAAAACAATAGCTGATCAAAAAATCAGCAGCTAGAAATTGGCCAATTCCAGGCCCTCCAAAGAAAGTATATAAACATATCCAAATCCATTCAAAACCAAATAAGATGAGGCCATTCAGCCCGCAGGTCAAGCTCTAAGAATATTGCTTGAGATCACCAAATGCATAAAAAATGCATAAGAATATCAGCCACGGCATCATATCAAAATATAGCAGTCTAGAAATGCGCAAGCATTCCAAAAGTAACAGTAATCTGTCAGAAAATGCAAGTTGCCACTATCATAAAAATAGTCCAAACAACTGCCAGAAACATACATCACACTGCATCATTAGAAAACCTGAAAAGTTTCTATGGTTTCTGCCTCTCTCTGTTCACATGTACTCCAATAACCTTCAAGTAAGCTGCCACCTACTTTAGCCAGAGAATCTGCTTTGAAATTTCTTTCCCTGTAAATGTGTTTGAAAGACACATAGTTTAGACTGTCAGAAAGATAGTGAACATCTTGAAGAATCATGGCTAGTTCAAGATTTTGTAATCGATACTTACCAGATGCCCAATTAATAACTAATTGGGAATCC